>VXBZ01008964.1:811487-931613 GCA_013399135.1 Heliornis fulica
GACACAACGACCAACCACACACACAGACACACAGACACACACTCACACATAGACATTCAGACACACAGACACACACACAGACACACAGAGACACAGACATACACAGAACTCAGACACACAGACACATACTGACACATAGACATTCAGACACACAGACACACACACACAGACACACAGACATGCAGACACACAGACACACAGACACACAGACACACAGACACACAGACAGACACACAGACATACAGACACACAGACACACAGACAGGCAGCAAGCAGGGTCAGAGAAAGGAAGTGATTCAGGTACCTGTAAGCAAGCTGAGCAAAGCCGCCATGACCAGAGGCGTTCTCAGCAGACAGCACTGTGTCAGCAGACCCGGTGCTTGTAAGGTAATTTCCTGAAAAAGGGCTGACTTTGGGGCAGGCAACAACCTAAACAATTTGATAGCAACATAACTTTATTGACCTCAAGGTTTAAAGAGGAACTACAATGGGGGAAAGGGACAAACACCCGTGTGACAGGAGAGAGGACCTTCAGGAGGAACACAGCCAGAAGCTGGGTGTGCTATCTGATTTTTGATTTTTCTTAAGAAAAAGTCGAAAGGTATCTAAGAATGGATTGTATTAATGAAATATTGAATCAAAATATTAATACACTGTAAGAAAAAGAAGCCATTCAATCTCCTGCTGTTCATATTTTGGATGAAGTCCTTCTCCCTGTTTTCAGACTAACATAAAAGGAGAAATCAGATTCCTTCCCCCTGCCCTGACTTGGTTGTTCATTTCCAGTCCAGGGCAGTTGTTCCAGTTATTCTTTAAAAACCCCAAACAAATCCAAAAGCCTTTAGGAAATTAAAGCTAAAACACTTGTCTCACTGAATGTCCCCTCCTGCTCTGGTATGTTTAAAGTATTGGTGTCAGGTGTTACAGGTGGCACCAGCCCTATTGTACAGGTGAATATTTGCTCTTCTGTTTGACTTTGCACAATCTCAGTCTCACAATGGTGCAACACCAACCATTTCCGAGCTGGAAATCACAGAAATAAACACAGGAACAACTGTTCTGCATTACTGCATAGCTACCAGAGAAAAGGATTTTTCCCCACCCCCCTTCTTTGCTAATGACTCACACCTTCCAAAATCACAGAATCGAAAGTCCCTGTAACCTGCTTCTCCTCCTCAAGTCACTTCTCCCTTTTTCCCTCTCCAAGTAACCGACTCAGTAAGAAAAAAAAAGAAGTTCATCTCAGTCCTTTTTATTCTCTCTTTGATAAAGGTGATCTGATCTCCATGAGAAGCGATGGGGAAACCTCCAAAGGTTTCAGTTCATTTATTTGAAGCTCAGCTGAACTTTTAAACATCCCACCCTTCCGCCTAATCCCTCAACAAGCTCACATTTCCCCTTTACCCTCTGTGGGCTTGTCTACAGGGAAATACCTGCCCAGAACAGCTGTACTAGAATAATTAATCCACTATAGATAGGCCAGTAGAATATCTTGCCTGGATATTATTCTGGAATGAAATGGATCCCATTCTGGAAGCATGTCCCTGTGCAGCCATGGCTTTTACTCCAGGACCCATGCAGAGCAGCTACCGTGACACAACCATGCCAGGACATGACCCTGCACAGGCACCTTAGGAAGGAAAATCCAGAGATTTTGAGAGAGAATAAACTGCAAAAAGATACTGGGATTAGAACTGGGGCCCTTCTCTTCCTCCCTGAGCTGTTTCACTCACTGCTGTCATTAGCACCTTGCGTAACATCAGCCCAGGACAGCGAGGTCTTTGGATGTGGAGCAGATGCTTGAGATATGGGACAAATGGGGTTCTGCTGAGGCTAAAGACCTCCCCTTGCAATAGGGGTACAGATCTGCCAGCTTTGCAGACATACAGCTTGTCCTACATGTGCTTTTCCATAATATACATACACACACATATATGCACCTCTACGGGAATGTTTCAGAGGTCCAGGTTGTACTTCTAGCACCTGGCCATCCCTCTGGCCCTTCCTACGAGAGCTCAGCAGCGCTGACACCCCTCCCCCAGACACCAAAATCCAGAGGAGACCAGATCCCACAGTGGAATCCTCCCAGGAGCCTTGGGGTGATGCTTTGTGTGACCCCAGAGCAGTCAGGAGAGGGCAGGTGGGGACAGCCAGGTTTTGGCGTCAGCAGCGGCTCCGTCACTGATGCTGTTTGCCAAGTTCCTCTCACCCTCGTGCTTCGGTTTCCCACTTTTCTAGTGGGAATGTACCGCTTTGGGGATTAATTAATTGATGAATATAGAGAGCCTGGAAAGTGTAAAGCACTACACAGGAGTTAAGTGTTATAATTAGGCGCAATTCTGATCTTGATTATAATGAGGTAAAGCTGGAAGTCCTACACCATGGGAAGATTTAAACTGATTAAAAAAAAAAAAAAAAAAAAAAAAAAAAAAGAAGAAGATCAGAATCAGGGTCTTATGATTTTAAATGTAAACTCGGGCAGATTCCCTGCTGAGTTACATCTGCAACTGTAATAAGATCATGGAACATGACAACTTGTCATTTCAGTAAGAGATATAGGAAAAATGCCCTTTAAAAAAATTAAACAGGAAGGAAATTTTTAAAGTGTTTTCTTTGGCTCTGAAACATATGCCCGGGGAGAAACTGTTCTCAGCAATGCAGTGGATCTTGAAATATTTACTGGGTCTGGCATTTAACATAATCTTTCTTGTATAAACGGTATAGCAAAAACACATATTATCTTAGACTGCAATCTAGTGTGAGGATGAGCTGATATTTTAATAGGGCTGCATTCATCAGCTGTAAGAGGAGAGGGAACATGCTCTGATCCAATGTGCCCTGTGGGCAGTGTAAGTGAGAGTAAGTGACTTCAACCATCCCATGAGTGCAGCAGTGGAAGGCGGACAGACAGACGGACGGACTGCCAGGGGAGGACGGCAGATTGGGGAGGGCTGTCTAACTGGGACAGGTATGGCACCCTTTGCTCATCTTACTGGGATCCTGCCCTCTCACTCTGCTTTCAGAAGTGCACCCAACAAACAAGGGTCCTCCTGGAAACCTGAATTTCTTACTCGGCTTGCAGCGGGATTTGCATGTCTAGCCACTGACACGACTGTTTTCAGAAGTAATTAAATTTTTAATTATGCTTTTTAATAGCCGGTAGCTACTGCTTTGCAGTTTGGTTACTATCCCTGTTGGATGCAGCATGGAGCAGGGCCATGAACCTCTGAGTGTTCTTCCAGCAGGAGCTGAGAGCCTGACAGTGCAGCCAGCGTGGGGGTCGGGATAGTGATTCTGAGCTACAGCCCTGGGTCACACTCTGGTGCTGCACTCAGAACGGGCAGTACACTTCAGAGCCACAGGAACATCCCTTCAAGATTTTCCAACACAAGTTTGGAGAAAGAACAGAGAAGATAGAAAGGCCCAGACCCTCAACCATCATCAGATTTGCAGACAGATTTATTCCTGGGAACAATACACCCACTTTTCCTCAAACCAGGCTTTCAGGCTGAGCACTCAGCACCCACAGCTGTACCGAAGAGGTGAGGCATCGTATACAGGTGGCCACGGTGGCACTGAAACACAAACTCCCCAAGAAGGCTTGTGCTGGAACACATGTGTTGAAAATCATCAGGGAAAGGCACTGAACTGCTTGTAACCTTGGGCAAGTCACTTAATTCTAATTCACTTGCATTGACAAGTCACTCTCACCCTAAACCCTCCACAACTGCCCTGTGCCTCCTCTCCGAGGCTGGGGACCGGGCTCCTCATCACACCATGGGTGACCATGGCACAGGGCTGGGTGGGCTCAGAGGCCGTGGGAGGGTCAGCAGCCAGGTCAGTGCTGGATGTGATTTAGCTTTAGCTGGCACACTACTCACCTGCCCTGCCAGAGGGCAAACCGCTCTGCCCACGTGCCCTGTCACTGCTGACCCATCTCCTGACCCTGCCACCCATCAGCCCCCGCTGAGGTCCCGCCACGCCAGCCACATCCCAGCGCTTCCCCACTGTCTCATCACCAACCAGGCACAAACCAGCAATGCTCACTTCTGCCACTCCATGTCTCATTATCACCATGACTTCAGCAATTCAGGTAACTCTTTTCAAATCGCTGCTAATTGCTATTAATTTGTGTACAGGGCAGCACAACTGGATCTGCAGCCAGGGGGGCAGAGGCCAATGTCTGGTTTGCAGGTTCTAATTTTATCTTGCTTTTTAAAGCAGGGTCTGAACCTCCAAGCTTTTGACTCCTTCAGATCCCCTTGTTCTGAAGTTATGAGAAAACATTTGCAGTGGGGTGATTTCCTTTTGCCCTAGACAGCTGTCAAGAGCAGCAGAATGGCCCAAGGCAAAGAGTGATGTGGGTGGAAGGAGTGTCTTAAGCCAGTAAGTTAAAGAGACTGGTTAGAAAGCCTGAGGAAATGATGAGCCAATAATTGCTGAAAACCTTCCTATTCTGGTGAGTTTATTTATTCAAATCCAGTGGCCCCTCTCCAGACCTTCAGCCCTCCCCACGCCTTAGAAAGGAACTGTATTAATCACTTTGCTCCTATTGTTTAATTATCCTAAGCATCAGCAATACAGACCCACACTTGGCTCTTGCAGAGCCAATCCCAGCCCTCTCCCAGAGCACAGCATCCTGCTGCAGTTGCAGAGGCCAGAGGGATGCAGGTCTCAGGGAGCAGCAGCTCTCAGCCCCGTGTCACACCATGGATGGCAGCAGCATTCCCCTGTGACAGCCAGACCAGGCTGCCTTTCCCTCCAACCTCGAGTTGGCTGTCAGGAGCCTTTGTGGAAGTTCAAGCATCTCGAAAGCACTGTCACAAATTATATTTTAGAAACTGGGACATCAGCTACTGCTTGAAATCCTCTGAGCAGGTTGGAGAAATGCAACGCAGGAGCCTCCACACCAACTCTAGGGGAGTCAGACTGAAAATATCTGTTGCCTGTACGTTGTTTGGAGTAAAAATTTATTTAAAATTCTCTGTATTACACCCTGCCAGTGCCTCTAGAATCATAGAATCATAGAATCATAGAATCATAGAATCATAGAATCATAGAATTGTTAAGGCTGGAAATGACCCCTAAGATCATCCAGTCCAACCATTAACCTACCGCCACCAAGTCTACCCTTAGACCATGTCCTCAAGCACCGCATCTCCCTGTCTGTTAAACACCTCAAGAGATGGGGACTCAACCCCCTCCCTGGGCAGCCTGTCCCAATGCTTGAGGACTCCCTCAGTACAGAAGTTCTTCCTAAGATCCAACCTAAATTTTCCCTGGTGCAGCTTGAGGCCATTACCTTGAGTTCTGTCGCCTGTTACTGGGGAGAAGAGACCAACCCCCACCTCACTGCAACCTCCTTTAAGGGAGTTGTAGAGAGCTAAAGAGTCCTTTAACGAGTAGTCCTTATTGAGAAGGGATGAAAACTCTCCACTAAGTGTTTAAGAAGAAGGAGGTAGAAAAAGGAATCAGCAACCCAGGGCCAATTGTCACAGATCGTGTTTGTTCCTCTGGAATAATCTGGTTTAAGGAGCACATCTCCAAACACCATCACCAACCCAAAGAAAACCTGGTTGAGG
This sequence comes from Heliornis fulica, assembly GCA_013399135.1. NCBI lineage: Eukaryota > Metazoa > Chordata > Aves > Gruiformes > Heliornithidae > Heliornis > Heliornis fulica. Next base: position 817,070 of record VXBZ01008964.1, read on the forward strand.
GGGTATTTGGGGGGTGGGGAGGCTTCTGTCTGCCCAACTGACGAGTTTGGGAGTGTCAGGAAAGGAGGAAGGGATTGGGATTTGATTCTGGGTTGCTGTGGCTGCAGTGGGAGCGCCCTGGCTCCGGGCACTGGGGACACCCATTGCCACAACCGGAGCAGCCCCGGGGCCGCCGCTTCCCCGGTGCCCCTGTCACCATGGGCTTCATTGTACTAAGCAAACATTTGCAACACAAATATAATTACCTTTCTCTCTGGTAGCCTTTGTGCTCCAAATGGTTTTACCAGAGTGCTGATTTCTCATTCAATTAAAAACTTAAATGATGTTTATAATAAGAGGAGATTATATATATATATATTTTTCCTATAAAGACTTTTAAAATGCAGCTTCTGCTTCTCCTGCTAAATGATCATGTGCAGAGCTGTCTCCCTTTGGTGGTCTCAGTCTGAGTCTTTCATGAGGCAGCCACTGAATATAGACTGGCTGGTGATCATCTCTTATACCAAGACCGACTCTTTAATAGTCAGATCTTCTATTGATTCATGCAGCCAGTAATGGTGACTAAGAGCTGTGATTCACTGGCACCTGTTGGTATCTGGGGTTTGAGGTTTCTTTACAACCCCTTCCCTCAGCTTCCCTTAAACACACACATGTACAAATATATATGTGTATTTGAATACAAAGGAATAAAATGAGAAGGCTATTTTTTTTTGGCAATAGCTCTACAACTGTAGTAAAACTCCTACCTGGCTGTGTGTCACACCTGCAGCTATCTCACAGCCTTCTGCAAGTTCCTGAAACCTCTCAAATCCACCTACCATGCTATTTGTCTTTATTCTTTTTGTTAGATGGGAAATATGAGGTGAAGCCAAGCATATGGGCTATAAGAAAACAGTGTATGATTCATGGCAGCCTCAACACAAAAAAATTAGCTATTCCCCATCTCCTTTATACACATGCAGACAGAGCATCCTGCCCAGAAGAGACCCATTTTCCCCCAATTTAAAAAAATAAATTACAAAATCAGTCACGTTCACGGGCAGCTGGTAATAGCACCTCCTTTGAACCAGTCAGCCAAAAGCATTAGCAGGGTGGGAGTCTCCAGAGTTATGCCCCCCCCCTCCCAACAAGCAAACCAGCCAACCCACCCAAACACTCAGAGCAGTTCAGTGGTTTCCTAACACAAGCAGGATTGGTGGTCTGCAGAGCTGAAGCTTTGGAGACATCCCCATCCCCACAAAGGGACCACAGAGTTTCCTGGCAGGGACAGAGACCAGTGGCACCAGCCCCTGCCACCAGTTGATTCCACACCCAGCATTCATTTCTGCACAAAGAGATGGTAGCATCTTCAGGAGGGTCAGGCCAGGACCTGGAATGGGGCCACCCAAGCCATTCTGGGTGAAGGAATCTCTTGGTTGTGCTCTCAGAGATGCAGACACTAATTGTCTGGAGCTTTGCTCTTAGTGGTCTGAAACCATTACCTTTAATGCTGGGTCTCTCACTCTTTGATGGCTCTCTTAAGAAATGCATTTGGCAGGCAATGAAACCCCAGACCTTCTTCCCATCGGGGAGTCTCCCTGGCTCCTCAAACCAGCTTTGTACTCCCACCTCCCCTAATCTTCCTCCTGCCCCATGAGATCATAAGCATCAGGCATGAGATCTTGGACTCCTAAAATCACGTCTGACTTTCACCGCAGGTGTCAGTGGAGCCAGGATTTTGCTCTAGGCCATATTTCCCCAGGCCACCCCAACAGCAGTCAGAACCTCACCCTGGGTAAAGCTGGTTACTGCAGGATTTCAGTCATTAGTGGGTCATGATTTGACACTTGCAGACACACCGCTGATGGCTTCTGTGGAACCCTGAGCCCAATAAAACACAAACAGTTGAAATTCAGGCTCTGAGGCCACTCAGACCAAACCCACTATTTCTTTCTTTTCTCTTTTTTCCTCCTCCTTTGCCTCACAATCCACCTTTAAAACCCTTTTTCCCTCGGAGCCTGTCAAACTGCCTCCCCAGGGCGCTCCCCTACCGTGCGTGTCCTCCCGCAGTCCCTTTGTAATACCCAAGCTGAGCAGTTGATGCTCAGACTGAATTAGAAAGCAGGCCTGTGTCTGATCTGCAAACATACCTCCAGCCTTATTTTCCTTCCCTTAATGTATTCCAGTCTATGCCTGGGTAGTTAAAATCCTCAATTCCTACCACTCTCTCCTTTTTACATGCCTGTTTTATTTGCACAGTCATTTCACAGTCCAGTTGTTCTTTCTGGTCAGGTGGCCTATAAAATATTTCTATTACTAGTTTACTCTCTGAAACATCTCCAACCGCAGCCCATAATGACATAGCAGCCCCATTCCAGCCTCTCTCAGATCCCCACTTTCAAGGGATAATAAATCCTTTTCCTTCTCAAATAGCTCTCTCTTCTCTCATTCCCTTTATTCCTCCCCAAACAATCTCAAGAATCTCTACTCTTTAATGTTAATATCTCCGTTATCTTCTAAGGAAACTGCAGCTCCATCCACACCTATTTCCCAATGGGCAATGCCTACACACAGGGCTGAACTCCTAGCATCCCCACCCAGACAATGAGCATCCTCCTCCTCCTCCTGTTCCCTGTACAGATACAGCCCCTTCCTGACCACATCTGGGGCTGATGGTTTTGCTGTTCCTCATCAGGGTAAGCAGGGCTGGTTCTTGTTTCTGCCCATCACCCCACAAGGCTCCACTTCCCCAACTGCTCCCAATTTGTCTGGAAGGGAGGATCTGCTTCGAGTCAAGGATTTCTACTTTTTAATATGTTTCTCATACCACATCCCATAATTATATCCAACTAGCCTTTCCCACTCCCATTGCAGGGACGACCCCTCTATGTGTGTTGTGGTGTAGGCTAAGATGAACCCACTCTTTGGGGCTGAAGCTGCCCTTGAGGTTTTCGCTCTGTACCCTGACCTCCAATGCCTTCAACTCCTCCAGCTGCATTTTCTTAGTGTTTGTTTGGCTGCAGTGGGAGAGAACCTCAGGAGGTTCCTTCTGCCCAGCCAGGTCTCTGTGTCTCCTTCAGGTACCTGCAGTCCTCGGGGGCAGACCCGGCTTTGAGCCGAGCCGTGGACTCCCCTTGCCATACCCCAGCCTCCTCGCAAGGTCGCCGGCGCTTGCCCACTGGAGAGGTGTGACCAAATGCTTCTCATCTCCTACACCAAATGTGTGTGAAGATGCTGTAGCACAGATCCAGCATGAGCTGTGAAATGCTCCTGTGTTTGGCCTGCCAGAAGCTCAAAAACTCCAGAGCTCCCTAAATTATCATAGAACCACAGAATCTTTAAGGATGCAAAACACCTCTGAGGTCATCAAGTCAAACTGTCCAATGCCACCATGTATTCTGACTGCCTCTTACATCACTAGGAACAGACACAACTCCACTGGATGTCTTCTGTCATCATTGACACAAGAAGATGTAAGAAACATCAAATCTCCTCACACCAGAGGGAAAGTCGGAGGAGGCAGGAGCGGCCTAGGATTCACACCCATGTGCCAAGGGTTACTGGGGTGTTTTTAAGCACCAGGCCAGAAACTGAGGAAATTTACTCTACACTAAAATATGCTAAAAAAGGAATTTTGGCCCACAAATTATTTGGTCATATGGTGACTGTAAAATGGGATTTTAGAGGTGTTTATGTAAGTGGGCTGGAGAAGCGCTCGGGAGGGATGCAGAGGGAAAGGCCAGCACAGTTCACAGCACCCTGCTCCCTGCTCCAACTGCCAGAAAGGAAGAGAAAACAATTTCCTTCTTTTCCTCTCCTGCAGCCCTGTGGCTGGAGTCTCTGCAGAGCCCCACGGGCTCCCCAGCACGCTGCTGTACGCACCCCGCCAAACGCCCCGACGGTTTAGAGCCCGGCTGTGGCCAGGAGCAGCTCTGGGAAATCCCCAGGAGGCCAAATGCTGAGACTGTCCACTGTCCTCCTCTATCTCATGGGGTGCTCCAGCTTCCCACCTGCAGCTGGTGTTGGCTGGGAAATGAGACCACAGTCTGAACCTGTCAGGCTGCCTATGAGGGCACCACAGCCCGGCAGCTGCACGAAAAGAAGAAAAAAAGGGAGCTGGGAGTGCTGCAATCTCCATCTCCTTGTGATGTTTCTGGCAAGCACACAACCTAGGTGACACCTCTAGAGAGAAGCCCTCAGGAGACCACCATGACATCCTCAACAGGACTGGCCTGGAGCAACTGTACTCCAGTGCTGTAGTAGAGAGGACTGGAGTTACCAGCTTCAGAGCCCGCTTGTGAAGCTGGGAAGATCCAGAGCACATCTCTTCTCATGAATCTTGGAAGAGCTCCCATTGTGGTTTCTCCATCCCTGGTGTTGACACATTTTGTTGGACTTTATAATACAGCAGTTGGATGCAGTCTTCAGCGTCAGATGGATCCCGCTTTTACCCTAAGTCCTTTAACAGAACTCCTCTAACTCCTCTTCCAACTTCTATTTGAAGTTCCTAAAAATCTGGGAATCTGTTTTCCTTTGTAAGCACCAAAAAATAACAAAAGGGCTTGGAAGACTATTCAGAAGTCATCCCAACCGAGGCTGATTCACACCTCCCATGGGCACACATCTTGCATTAGGGGTCAACTAGAAGACTCAGGGTCAAGAAGAAGGGTTTGATCCCACCAGTGATTTTCTATGTGACCAAAAGCAATTAATTTTACCTCTTTAACTAAAACTTTTCTCATCTGGAAAATTGGCCACTATAGACAACCCAGACCCACACATTTTCTGATATCAAATTGCTGATGGCCATGGAGCGCTGTCAGACACAAGCAGGAGTTTGTTAGCAGTTATCTTGTCACCCAATAAACCACAAATTTTTAAAATGTGGGTTTTTTTCTCCCAAACAGAAATGTCTTCCCTGATTTACAAGGCCAGAGGAGGTACATAAGACAGGCCATGAAGCTCCAGTGCCCCACAGCATCCCCACAGCTACACATGACACGCGTGTGTGAACGTGGGGTGTGACGTGGATACACCATCTACTTTCCCAGCACGTTGCCTGCGCAACGTGCTGGGAAAGTAGATGGTGAATCCACGTCACCACATCCCAGCTGCTGGGAGAAGTCACCCCAGGACACTGCCAGGAGGAGACACTGCCAGGAGGAGGTACGGTACAGCATCCCTGCCCACTCTGTGCCCTGCTCTGTGCCCTTCCCTCGTGCAAACGGCGCAGTTGGGTGCACAAGGACACCAGCAGTGCTGGGCAGCCCTAATTCTGTGTGGGGAGCCCAGTGGTTATGGTATAGGGCATATAGACACGGTGTTACTGGGTAAATGACACAGTTAAACAAGGTAAATCAACAATGAGGGGAGGATGAGAAAATGACATTGGCTGTAATGTTTACAAACACTCCTCACCTTCCAACTTACTGATGAACTGGTAATTTTTTTGCTGGAAGAAAAGATCCCTCTTGCCTTAAAGAAATCTATTATTGGATGAGGCACACGAGAGACAATTAAACATTTAATTCAGTTTGACCTGCTCTGCCATTACAGCTCTTTGTTCCCCCATTTCTTTCTTTCTTTCCCTCTCAGGACGTGGTACTTCATGAGTTGTTTTTATTTTGATATTATTTATTTTGGGTTTTTTTNTGCACAAAAGCACACCGAGTCCCCACTCAGCAGCCCACCTTGAACAAAACACTCCAGGACTCTCGAAACAGCAGAAGTGCTAATCAAGCAGGGCCCTGTGCTGTGCGCTTCTGCAGTGGTTGCCTGGCATAGAAATGGGCTGTCTGGCCGCAGCTATGAGGTAACGTCTGGCTTTTTTGCCAAGCTGCAGAACTAGTCAGACACTCCCTGGAACAACATTTCTTCAGGAAAAAAAAAAAAAAAAAGAAGAAAAAAAGGGGAAAAAAAAAGAAGTTAGGCAAGAAATGAGCTTCCAGAAACTTCCTTGCATCTTTCTGTGGGTTTTTTTTCCCCCCCTCTGGGTTTTTTTTTTTTTTTTTTTTTTTTTTTAAAAAGTTTAATACCAAATTACTTAGAATGCAACGGGTTTCATCAGCTGATTTTGGGCAGTGATCTTATGAAACTGATTTCTCACACTTACTAGGCAAACTGGGAATTTGGAAAGGGGAAGGAACACATACCCACAAAATGTACACACACACAGATGTACCCCACTCCTTTCCCTGCAACACTGTCTAAATCCATCAGCTATTTTTGGATGCAAAACTGAAATAGAGCAATACAAATTCAAGCAAGGCAGAGCTAACCTGCATCTGCAGCATCTTTTTTTGCAGTGCTGCCAATTAATTAACCAGTTAGTAGGATCATTCCTTACACTACAGCAGCAGCCCTTCTCTTTGCTGTGTAAATTCCCTGTTTACCAAGGCTGCACAGTGTTCCTGATTCAACCTCTTCTGCTTTTAATAATATCACTGACATCTTGATTTTTTTTTCCCCTAAAGGACAAAAAGTATATGGTTTGTTTTACTGCAGTGAAGGTTGAGAAACAATCTGAAGAGATATGGATGTTCCTTTGGAGTTTCAAGCCGTGGCTGGACAAACCCTCTTGTATTAAATACCTGCATCTATACATCAGTCAAAAAATTTCGACTCATCCCTAGGTGACACCCTTCAAAGAGTTAATTCCTGAGAAGCAGCAGCTTTGAAAAGGTGCAAGAAGGAATGTCTTGTCCTCAGGGTAGGACCAGCCAATGAAGCCGGGTGCGGGTGATGTAATGCTTCAGAACTGGTGCATCATTGGTTCCGGCGATGTGAGACTTGATATGATTTTGGAGAGTTTGTGGAGAGGAGCTTTTGCAGGAGAGCATGTAAATATATCCCTGCACCAAGGACATTTCACTCCAGGTCTCTGGTGTTCTTCAGCCGGGGCACGTCTGACCGGGAGAAGTTCGCCCTGATGATAATACTGGTGCCCTGTGTTTTCTCGGCACTGCTCAGCTATTGTGTATGCTGCTATCTGGGAGGTGTTTCTCCGAAGTCAGACTGTGCTGGAATTACTTTTCCAGCCTGCCCATGAAATTGAAATGAATTTTTAATAAAAAGCAGTTGTTTTTTCTCTGACTCACCTCTGAACTCTTAATTGTTTCAGGCACCGACTTCCATTCCCTTCCCCCCCACCCAGCTTCTATTACCTTCCCAGGTTTTCATCTGCCCAGTCTTATTTCTGTAGCTGATTACTTCATGAGGAGATGGCTGATGATGTCTTAAATGAACCTCTCCAGTCTGGGCTTGCTCTGGAGGAATCTGCTGAAACCACCATATGGAACACGTTGCCTTTCGCCCGCTGCTGCAGGACTTGCAGGAATGCACCCGCAGCCCCTGAAGCTGCATGGCCGCTCCAGTGCACCCAGTAGATTCAGCTTTCACCATGATTCAGCCAGAGAATCCTCCCAGATTCTCATCTCCTTGCTCTCATCCTCCCCCTCTATTGAAATAGTCTCACAAAACCTGCAAGGGCAAGGAAGGTATTTCTCAAATGAGGGAAGAGGAAACACGAACTGCAGCAGATGCGTCCTCCACGGCTGTCCCAGAGGTGTGGGCATTGGCCATGCTGAGGTCAAGGCAGCAGTGCAGGAAGCCCCATCCAGCCCACAGCCCTCTGGACACTTGGGACAGTTCAGCTCAGTTGCCAGAGGCCAAAGATCACACAAGTGCTGGGGAAAGGGTGAAAAAGTTCCATGGTGTGACCAACTCAGCACTTCTGAGCTTTGCTTCCTTTCCAAACAAGAATCTCAAACCCTGAAATTCCCTGAAAATTAGGGAAAAAGATAATTTCTGCTCATTTTTTTTGTTTTATTTCAATAAAACCAAAATTCGTGTTTTGATGCAGACTTCTGAAAAGTCATAGAAAATCCGAAGAATATTATAAAGGAAAAAGTGAAATAATTCATTCCAGAATCAGAACTTTTCTTACAGCCTCTTTTTTTTTTTTTTTGTCTGAAATAAAGGTTTCAGTGAAACTGGGTCAGGTTAGTGATGGTTTGAAGAGCTGCAGACACCTTCTCTGGTGCTTCTGATATGGAGAGCTCAGCGATGGGCTGAAGCAAACTTTGCACATTCCCTCCTTCTGCTGTACAAAGTCTCTTCTGCTCCTGGATTACCCCAGCACAACACTGTCTTCTGTGCCTGGCTGAACAGTCCTGAAACCCTTTCAGAGAATGAGATCTAAAACTAACCTGCAGAGTCTGTTCCACTGCCTAACTCTCAGAAGAAAATTTTTCCTAATAGCCAGTCTAAATATTTCTTTTTTCTTTTTTTTTTTTTTCCCTGCAAATTAGGCTGATTTCTTCTTCAGCTGATGTCCTACCTCCAGTGGAGAAGGGAAATGACCAACTATCACCCTCTTTAAATCAACCTTCTCCACAGTGCCAGGCTATTACCACACGCTCCCTTCATCTTTTTTCCACAGACAAAACCAACCCACTCCTTGCAATCTTCTCACTCATGGTATCTACATTTCAGATCCTTCCTGCTGTCCTTTCACTTGGATTTTACCTCTATTTTTTTTAAAGTTTCCAAAACTGAACCATCTACATTGTGCTCCTGCCCAGTATTTCTGCATCCTCTCACCCTGCTCACCAACACAGATGAGGAGAGCGGCGATTTCTTCTTCAGGAAGGAGAATGTCATCCATGAAGTTCTCCTGCTTTGTGACACTTGGTTAAAAAGGGTCCTTGTTTGAGAAGCTTTCCACAAAGAGAACCCAGTCAGAGGTCACACCTCCCCAGCTTCCCCAGGAGTAACCACTACCCACAGCAGCGTGCCCTGAAGGAACCAGTTCTGGTGGCTTTGCCTGGTTCCTCCCACAACTCAGCACGTAGCTGTGCTTCCCTACCAGCTACCTGCTCATTCCTGCTGACTTCCCAGCATGATGAGGCCAGAATATCTCAAAAATATGGGTGGATTATTGTCTTTACATGCTAAAGAAGGGAGGATTTAGTAGCAGCCCATTGAAGCAGTCGGGAAGTGAAGACCGGAGTTGAGCACTGCCCCAGTGCAGCGCATACAGGGCTGTGAGTGGTCTTAGCAGTTAATTTCACTCTTCTCAACGCATGGGATGCAGTTGGTCCTTGGTCCTCTTGGCTACCCCTCTCCACTGAAACCTACAACTGTCAGATGTCCTGAGATGGTAGAAAGTTGTTGCCAGCAGAGAACAATGAACTTCTTATTTCTTTCTTTGGTCTATTGAGCAAAACGAGGTTTTGTTTGCCACCTTGATGGAAACAGAGCATCACTTCACCACTCCCGAAGCAGAGGCATCAAGATGGAGCATCTGTACAATCATACAAGACTGAATCTCAAAAGTCCCACTGTGCAACTTGTTTCCACGCTGCACTCATGGATTGTGACACGACGGTGGAAGGCGGCGACAATGAAATCCATATTCTGGGGCTCTGGAGTTACCTTTACTCTTCCAGACCTTTCTAGCTCAAGCATTCTGCATTGTCATTGGCAAACTGCTGTTGCAACAACCTGGGTGCTGTATGGAAGCCCCTTCTCTCCCCAGCAGACCCTACACAGAGGACACAGGCAGGGTGTTTGCTGTGTGCCTCTCACTGGTGACTTCTGCGAGCTGACACACTCAGCATCGCTGCACTAACAGTGTCAGCTGCATCTAGAGGGTTTCCTTGTGCTGCTTTGCTACAGGGAGTAGCAATTCCATTTACTTCAGGAAGTTTCAGAAAGAGTCTTGCAAATATCTGCCTGTGCAGCACGGGCTTTTCAACCAAGCACAGGCTTTTCAGCCAAGCATTAAAGCACAGCACAGGGAATATACGTGAGCATAGGGAATAAAAGTGAATTGAGAATTTGAAAATATATTTTCAAATATATTTTTGAACTATATTTCCAAATACCCTTCCCTGATGTGATGAGTCCAGCAGACAACCAGATGCTGTGAATGCCCTCTCAAGTACTTGTTCTTTTACAGCCTGTTTGGAAAGCCACACAAACGGACCATGAAGAATGCCAACCTGCTCCCGACTGCTCTCCAGCTCTGTCCCCAAAGTAGGTGCTTAAAAAGGAGCTGCAGATGCTTTGCTGCAGGGTGACACATAAACCCTTTCTACAGCAGCCCCTGAGTGTTCAGCCTCTGAGTGAGCCCTGTCTGATACTCCCACTCCTTCAGGTGCCATCCCAAAGAGGCCACTCAGGGAAATCAAATCAGCTGCCCATGCCAGGGGTGCCCGTAGGAAGATGCCACCGTGTTTCTTGACAAATTACTTGCACTTGAGAGCAGAAAAATTCCACTCCACAGGACACAAAGTCTCAATTTAAGTGTTAATTATATTTTCATATCAGAACATAAACTCCAGTTTGTAAGAACATGGGTGTCCTTAAAATACATCGTAATAAAAATTGAAAACAGCTAGTGTTCTTGAATCAATTTTCACATTTAAAGAATAGTTCCCTCTTTCTATCTCATTTTGTCAACTCTGTATGGCTTTGTGCGTGCCTTGTAATATCATCACAAATATGTCAGTCTGCAAGTTGCAGCATTTCTTTCAATTAAAACCAAAATGCCCCAAAATAACAACAAAACAACCCAGAAGCAAAGTTTCGGCAATGGATTAAGCCATGTGGGAACGGGAATGGAATAAGTATGTACAATTTATTTTATCATCTATACAGAAAACAGCAAAGATTCCACTATAACTGTGGAGATAATATCCTTCTACTGCTGTTAGTGGCTGCTCTCTGTGGCGTACACGCTACTTCTAATTTCCACAGCTCATTCGCATCAGAAATGCAACTCAAAGGATCCCGTGGAAGATGCTGTAGATATCACATTTATCATAATACTGAAGAAATCACAGAGATTGGAATTTACATATATATAACTTACTTTATTTACTGGATTGCAAAATTTTTAAATCTTTCCAAGGTCATTACACTAATGGGAAGCACAAAGTTAAGAGATGCTGACTACAGACTTTGCAGAACCTTTCCGATACCTTCTAAGCACTCATTTCTAATTCCTAAAACTACTGACTACTTATTTTTAAGCTTCTCCAAACTCCTGCAAATCCCAGGAGCCTGTAGCACTCTTCCAAACCTCTAGCAGTACATTTACTTTCTTCTGAGTTAACTACTAGACCTAATTAAACAACACTGTCTCATCTGAGTGGATGATATTCTTACAGTCTGAATACAAATTAAAATTCCAGTTCTGTTAACATTCAGGTCAGTTAATCAGAATAAACCTCTTTAAAAACTAGAAGAGTAAAGTGATTTCAAAGTCAATCATACCCTTAACTCATTTTTAAGGATGTCGTTTGCAATATTCTTTATTGGTTCCCTTTAAATAATGATAAAAAAAAAAAAAAGACCTCACAGTTTTCAGATCAGCTTAATTCAATGAAAGAAAAATAGGGAATTTTGCATGAAGGGTTGCTAAAGAGCTCCAGTTTCCAAAGGGCAGGCATGCAGCTCTGCGTGTTGAAAATTGCACAGACAGTTGCCAAAACAGCATGTGCAAATTAGACATCGTTCACATAATGAACTTGTTAGAAGACTAATTCAAGATTTGCATGTGGAAATCCGAATGTGGAGCCACATTATTCCTTGTGAATGCAGATGTATCTATTAGCCTGTGTATTTTAGCAGATGTTATTTTGAAAACAAGATCCCAAGTCCTCACAGTACAGAAATTAATAACTGGAGATTGCAATTTCATGGAGAGCTTTGCTCTTGTATAGGACACGATACCAGACAATCAGAAATTGTGAGTTTTCCTCTCACCCTTATAACAGATTTTCTGTGTGAGCTCAAGGAAATGATATTACTTTTACCTACTTTTGTTTACCTATCAGCAAAATGCCTTTAATATTCCTTATCTGCCATCACACGTGCACTGTCAGACTCAATTAGTGTTTGTAATTCTCTTTAAGCTCTGCAAATGATCACATGTTTTGGAACAGAATTAAAACCTGAATTGTTTAACCCAACCATTCCCTTACTGCAAATGCTAATCACTTGGCAATAATTTTCTAGTGTTAAAGAGGGGGAAAACACAGGAGAAGGAAGCAGACACAGATGCAGGTATACTGGCAAACCGAGGTAGGCTGGGCCATCATAATTGGAGTTGGCACTTTGGTGAGCAAGTTGGCTTTAGGTGCAGGGGTGTGGAAGAGTGAAAAGAGCAGGAGCCACACTTCCATCCACCACAGCAAGGAACTGCTGTGTTTAGTTTGGTGTGGTTGGGATCATACCCTCCTGCTGATCTCTTACAATATTGAGTTTCAAACCGGCTGTGCCAGGGGCGCTCGGCTTCGAGCTTGGCTGCGGTGACAAATGCGAGGCTTCGCTCAGCAGTCAGGTCACATATTGCTGAAATACCTATACCTCACTGCCCAGGTTTTATGCCCTGTAATTGCTCTTTTGAAAGTGCAATGCTGGTTTCAGCTCTATCTTCATTTTATTCTCATTGGAAATAATTGCTGTGATTTAGAGACTGGCTAATGCCCTGTCGTTATCTACAAATTTCTAGTAGTATGTTGGCACCCAGTAGTGAGCCTAAAAGCTGCACAGATTTTCAAGTTGCAGCGTGTTAACCTCGTTGAGTACATGGAATGATCCCTCCAACTGAAAAGATGGATGCAGGCAGGTTTTGCATATACTTTTTCTATGTTTGCATTTCAAGTCTGGTAAATGGTAGGGGAAAAAAAAATAATTCGAAATCATAAAACCAAAATAAAATTGATGCAAATATTGGGTTTGAATTCAATAACCACATATGATTTGGCCTGTCCCAGTGTGTTCTCTCCATGAAAACTGGAGGTGAATGTTATTCAAATCACCTTGTAAGGAGAAGAAATTTGCATTCAAGAAGACTGGAGTGTAAGGCTAGTGAAATCTCTTTATCTAAGACATTAGCAAACCTTCTGTTGACTTCATTAAGATACTACAGTGCCTTAGCCTGTTGTACTGACAGGAGACTAAAGCAACATGCTAAGACTGACTCAAACCTGATGGAACTTTAACACAGATCTTAAGTTCTGACCGGGCGGTCAGCAAGAAAAGCAAGAGGAAAATGTATCTTTACAGCAAAATCCATGGGATGTAGTTTGTGTCCATCATTATTTTATTTATCCCCAGTACCTGTTAAGCCCTACCCATGCTTCCTGTTCTCCCTCCTGTACAGAAGCTGTGCCCTGAAATAATGTCAGGAAAGTGCAGCCTCACCCTTCCTGAGAGAAGCATCCCTGTCTCTCACACAAGGGATCGGGCCCAAAGCAGCTATTGGGAACAGCCCCGCTGTATGTCAGGCCTATGTCCTGGAACACTGATGCCAGTACATGTCCCATTGACTTCCCAAATCCAGCCAGGGAGGAAACCTTCCTAAGAAACCTTGGATGACCAGGAAAAGTGCCAGAATATGGATTCAGGGTGGTTGCTACACATCACACATTCACATGGTTCCACTTACTCCTCTCCTACCGTAGCGTTCAGTTGGTTGGCAATACCCAAGGGTGTGGTTTGCATGTGAGATTAGACAGGTTGAGAGGCAGGTTTTTATCATAGTTCCTGCAGTGCATGTGATTTTTTTTTATGTGTTCCTACTTGTAATTTTATCACTTGGTTATTATTTCACAGTGGTTTTTACTGCACTTTTTACTACAGGCGCCTTGTGGGTATTGGCGTTAGCAACCGGAGAGCACGCTTCCGTCGCCGTAGCCTGCTTGTGAGATCCAGGTACTGAGGTGGCCAGCAGAAGTTGGTGCTTTCCATCTGGGCAGTCTGAAGCCTCCAAAGATGCCTGTGTCTGCTCAGAGAGCCATCTGCATTATTGTGTCCTGAAGTTTCCGACACCGCGCTCTGGCAGAGCAGAAGGTGAGTGCTTGGAAGAGCTTACAGGGTTGGGTCTATTATCCAAATTGGGTCAGTCAGGCCTAATTATTTATAACCTCTGTCTGCAGCGTGTTGCACAGCGTGATGAGTACTCTCAAATGGGAAACTCCTTGGACATCAGACTTCTGCTGTTTTCCCTCACGAGGAGTCCCTCAGCAGAGTCCCCTTTGGGCACGCAAGAGCTGCCGCTCTTGTGCTGGCCTCAGGGCAAGTCAGCATTGTGGATGTGCTCCCTCCTGACCTCCAGCCAGCCTCAAGAATAACATTTGCAGACTCCTTGCATAGCTTCCCATAATGAGGGCTCCCTCATTACAAAGTCTAATTATCAGAGTGTGATTGTAGAGGACACAACCTCACCATACAGGCTTTCATGACCCTTTTCTTTACCCGGTTTCTCTGGATGCTTCACCAAGTTGGAACTGGCAGCATGCAGCTAACATCCTCACTGAGCATTTTCCCCCAGTCCCACACCAGCAGTCAGTTGAGATTAGTTTGATGAACCAGTGGGTCAGCAGGAGAGAAACACGGCGTATTAGACTTCAAGCTTCTTAGATAAAACGTCCCAGTGAACTCTGGCAAAAGAGAAGAATCAGAGTGGGACCCTGCAGCTCAGGGAAGGGAATTAATGGACATTTGCTGGGTTTATTTTAGGGAAATCAATGGGCTTGCTGGAGACTGGGTGATGGAACACACAGCTGGTGGAATGGACAGCCAAAGATCACTATTTTCCTTTTAAGCAAATCAATGTGTTAATTGGGATTCTGGTGGGATTCTGAGCCGCTAATGGAGGTGGGGGCCAGTGGAGGATCATTAGTCTTTATTGTAAGCGGTACAGTTAGTTAATTGGGGTGTGATTGTGTTATTGAAAGGGAGAACGGGCAAAGAATGAAAAGTGATTTTTAAAAGCTGTCACTTTAAACTTTCCCTAATGAAATGAATTTATTGAAAAAGCTAAGGGAAGATATCATTTGTAACTCCTTCAGGTCTTTGAACTCGGGGAGATCTTCATTTTGATGAGACCATTCTCTTTTCTAAGGCAAGTTTTTCCAGCTTCCCAACCAAGCTTAGAGAGAAATTAGTCATGTTTGGAAAGTTACTATTTGTCAGAGTCTTATGAAGTTGGTGGCAACATTTCATCAGGCCAGATGAGATCAGGTCTTCTCCAGACACCCATATGAATACAGACACAGCTCCATGCTCTACTTCACCTTGGAATTTTTTATGGTAGCCTGGGTGAAGACGCCCAGTTTCACACAGATATGAGGGCTGTGTCTCAGAGCTGATTTTCTGCCTAATTCACACTATCCCATTATCCCACATTATGAAAACCTCTGGGATAGATTCTGCAGTAAAATCTAGATGTTGCAGAAAATCAGGACAGTAGATGTGGGCCTTCTTTGTACGTGCATGGGAGCTGTTTGCATATATTATGGACCAAAAGAGCTAGACTCAAACATTTATGAGACTTACACCTTAGTCATAATCTCATGCCAGCTTCTCTGGAATTTTACTTTGTGAACAGACACACAGCACTGCATAGAGTTATCAGCCCCAGTTTTAGGACAGGGAATCTGTTTGTCATTTCACTCCTGGCTTATCTGAGGGTGTGAAGCTCCAAGCCTGTCCATGGCCAGAGGGTGAGTGAGTGAACTGAACAGCCTAAAGAGTGAGGAGGCTCATTTCAGCCCTCAGTCTGCCCTCAGGTTTCCAGCAGCCAGGAGAGGGGACAGGCTGGTTTGTTCTCACTTGAAGAGAGGAATAAAGCTCCCCTTGGAGAGCAGGTGGAGGAATGGCTCCTTCTGTGGACACACTACAAAGTTTCTTGTGGAGTTATTTGCAAACTTGCACTAATTGTGAAAAAAACCACCACATTTTAAGGTCGATTCAAAAAATGAAAATAATAATTTAGGATGAGTAAAATGTGTCAGCTTGAAGCAAAAGGCACCACTTCACTTGTAGGCATTTAAAAAACCAAAGCCAGATATGTTTCTGAAAGGTGTACTGTCTCATGTAAAAATGTTGAAAGGGAACATTTTGACTTGCTTAAATTTTAAGAACGAAACAACTTGTTAAGCTGAACATGAATTCACAAAATGTTTCAGCTGACCCAAATCTGTTCTCTGCACAGCATGATGCTTTATCAAAATACATCTCCCAGTGCTAGCAATAAATCCCAGGCTGGTCTGCTCACCACCCTGAGTTAGACCCAAGTTTTTCCTCAGCCCCCTCTCTAAGCCCAGCTCAGAGGCTCCTTCTCTCCTGTGCAGGTCAAGAGTACAGTGCTCTGCAGCCAAGACTGGACTTCTCATGGATTAACAAGTTTCACACCAACTCTCCTTTTCCCACTCAAGGGTGTAGTAGCCATAGGAGTTTACCATAATGTGATTCTCTAATCATCTTGTTGAATGGTGAAAGTAAAGCCAGCAGACTTTCTGGTGTTGCTAAAAGCCCTCAGGCCAGGCTGGCAGATAACAGGCCACTTATTTATTTGTCTAAATAAGCATATAGTGTGATGGATAAGCTGTCAAGGAAAAATCAAATCAGTGGGGACATGGCTTCAAGGGAATTACTATCTCTCTGCCAGTTCTGCTGCACTTCTCTTAAAAAATATAAAAAATAACATAGTTGGTGGTAAGTGCCAGAAATTACACTTCAAGGATAACAGTGATATTTTCTGTAGAGCTCTTGGGCTGGAAGGGTCCTGAACTATAGCATGCAATAATCACAAAGATATTTGGAGAGGTGTTTAGCCCCCAAGTGAAAGCAGGGTACCTATGTGAAACTGCAAATGACTCAATGCAGGTGATTGACAGCTGGTGAAAACGATGTAACTGTTCCAGATTTTCACTTCTTTATATACATTTGTGTGTGAGAGAAGAAAGCACAGGGGTTCCTGAGCCCCTGAAAGCTGTTAGTGAACTCCTAAACCCAGACACTGTAGGAAATAAACCTGATCCAAAAAAGAAAAGCTACTTTTAGAAATCTACCTCCACGTCTGGCCACAAAGTAATTAAGGTTCTTAAAGCTTTCCTGTCCAGATGAGTGACTGGCACAAAAATAATAATAACTATAGAGCAATAATGGTGGGGACTTGTCACTGAAAGGAGCAGGTATTGGTAAACAGCTTCCAGGAGAAGGGTCAAAGCAAGGGAGCTGTGGGAGCGTGTGGTACGGTGAGGGGGAGGACGTGTGTGTGCCTCGAGTGGGTGGGTTGGAAGAGGTAGAAGGGAGGAGAGCAGAGACTTCTTGGCAAAACACTGCAAAATATCTTGTCTTAGAGTTCAATTCATAAAAAGAATACAACTGAGTCATAGTCTTTCCACTATTTGGTGTGTGTGTGTGACATAAGATGCAAATTCCACGTGTGATTCATAGAGAAAAATGTGGGTTTTCCGAACGCCGGCGTGAGCCTCAGCGCCGGTGCGGGTCACTGCAGGGGAAGGGCTTTTCTCTTCTCTCCTGTCAGACCCTGGGGCCTGGCATGGACAAGGGTCACCCACCTCCTGCAGCCTGTCCTGCACTTTCTGTTCCTTCTAGCATGAATGGAAGAAACTTGCAGTTCAGAACCAGATCTGCAAACCTCATCCAGAGTTTTCCATGAACGCTGGTGGGCACTGGACCAAGCCACAGAGGAGAAAAAGGGTTCAACTGGGAGCAAACCACAACTGCAGAGCATCTTTTCCCAAACTTCTGCCAAATTCTAGATACCTCCACTTAGTGAGTACATGTCCCATGATCAACTAGAAAATTCAGAGAAACTGCAAGTTCAAGTAAGGTGGAATCTCCTGAAGGCCCAAATCTGGGACTGAAAGCCCACGGTGATGCCATAGATTCCATGGATTGCAGTACAGATCCACACCAGCAGTGCCTACTGTCCTTGGGCAGTGTGTCCAGCTGAGCAACCCCCACACCACCATGCAATCTGATGGATTTCATAAGCTCATGGGCTGCCTTTGATTGAGATGTCATAGTCCCAAATGAAAACCCATCTGTTTTGAAAACCCTTTTTTTGGTCCTTTTACTCTTTTCTTCTCTTCTCTTCTCTTCTCTTCTCTTCTCTTCTCTTCTCTTCTCTTCTCTTCTCTTCTCTTCTCTTCTCTTCTCTTCTCTTCTCTTCTCTTCTCTTCTCTTCTTTTTCTTATTGCACCAGGAAAAAAGAAAGCAGAGCAAATTTCTCAGTGAAATAAAATTTAAGTTATTTCTAAATCTGAAGCTGATCAGAAAATACTCCTTTTTCTTAAGAAAATGAAAATGGAAATAATTTTTCCTATAGTCATATTTCCCATGCAAATAGTAGTCTTTAAACACAGGAACACATTTGTGTTCCACATGTTTGTGGATCTGAACGTGTGCTCTGTCTCCCTTCTTCTCTGTAAGCCAAGTATTCTCTATATTGCTCAAAAGCCCTACCCTGCTGGTATGGGGAAGGAGTCTATCAACACAAGCAGTAAGCAGCTACAAATGCTGTTCAAAGGAAATGATGAAGTGACACAAACCCCACGCAGTGCAGTTTTGTCCTCTGAAGGTACTTCTGAGGAAAGCTGCTAGTTAGGCCATACATGTTCCCTCACTGGATTCAGAGTGGAGACAGTCACAGCCCTGCCCAGGGCTCCTGTTTGCTGCATGTTTGAACATCTCTCCAGGTGTCCATTCAGCAGCTGTGGAGGTTGGCTTGGAAGGTCCTTCTTGGTCATCAAGGGGGGATTTGAGAAGCAGGGGAGGGCAGCACTGTGAGGCTGGTCTCCTTGGAAGGCTCGAGTTCATCTGCCTGGAATCACCAAGCAAACCTTCGGTTTACCTCAGCCATTGCAAAAGAGACTTTCAGGTTCAGTACATGGACTCATTGGTAAAGGGCACCCCGTGGAGCTGCCACAGCCTGGAGACACTGATCCACCACATTACTTCTCTCTCCAAGCCCCTGCTTGGTTATGATTCACCCTCACAGGAGGAAATGAAAGCGCAGTAACTGTTGAGTTTTCAGCCAGGGAGACAGAGAGTTTATGGAGCAAAAAACTCCAAGCGGAACAGAAGTGGGATGAACTATAAACTGATTTCAGGTGGAATAAACAAAGGAAAAAAATTATCAGCACCTAAGAGCAACAGCAGCTTTGAGCTCCAGTTTGCAGTTTGCCCATCACAGGATTACAAGCCAAATGAGTGTTTATATGAGACTGAGGATGTGGACTGCAAGGAGAGCGCATCTGGGAAAATACCCTGATGGTAAAAAGTACTTGGATGTGTATTTCACTTCAGTTTGTGTCTGGGAATGATGAAGAAACCTCATTCCAGAAGTAAAAAAGGAACTAAAACTTACAAAAGGAGGAGTGCTGCAATCTATGAAAGGGAATATGGCAAACTGTGAGTGTGTGTGGGGGGTTTACCAGTGCCCTGAAATATCTACATGTCTGCACAGGCTTTTTTTGTTCTATCACCTTCAGATGGTGGCCAAAGAATCAAACCTTTCTTACCTTGCCTTTCCACTTTTCCAAACTTTTACCAAGTTCTGACAGAACTAACTCACAATGTCCTCTTGGGTGTAAAGGCCACCAAGGCAGTATTACTGCTGTGAGATGCTGAGGAAGAGGAGGGCTGGAAGGCCAGCTTTCTTCACACGAGGGTTATGAACTCAAAGTAAGCCCAACAGAGATGCAAGATGCTTTTTCTATGATGGCTGTTTGGCATCAGGTCTACCTACCCCAAATCCAGTAAGCTCTGTGCACTAGAGAGCAAACTACAGGGGACCTGAGCAGATAAAACAGGCAACAAATCACCTGCCTTGCTGGGATCAGCAGCCTCAACAGCTCTAAAACCTACTGCCTCCGAGTGTTAAGGGAAGAGTAACTTTGGGTGCCACCAAGAGATACTTCATGCTTTAAAAACAAGGTAATGTAGCTTTCAAACTGAAACCTGCCCCACAGATCTACTGGCAATGTCCCATACATGTTTAAATGCACCTACAGCAAGGAGTGAAGACTCCTCATCTCATCTTGTCCACTTCGACGCTGGCAGCCAAGTGAAAGCCACCTTGTGCCACTGACAGATTTATGGTTGTTGCCTCCCACCCCCCTGAATCTCAGGGCATCACAGCAGAGTAACAGACAGCACTTGCTCCCATCCTTTATTAACACAACCTTATGCTTTATAGCTGCCACCCAGTCCTGGCCACAGGCTCCAGACACATGCCAGCCCTGGAGCCCACTCTTACAGGTTGCCTATCCCAAACCTCCAGTGTAGGCATGCCCTAAAGGCAGTACCTGCCCTTCCAGATGTTAGGCTATGTATAAAGCAGCTCATGCACCTCTTCCATGGAATTTAGGGGATGTTACAGTTCCTAATGTGCCCTCATGGCACCACAGAGTTGTATGAAAGTGTTGTTTGCCCTGGCTCAGAGACAGAGAACCGAAACACAAGAGGGTATAAAGTGTCTGGCTGAGAATCATGCGGGAAGTCCCTGGCAGACCAAGGAACTGAACTGGAGAGATCTTCCACCTCTTCTGCTGTCTGACTTCTGGCCTGCTTCCTCATGCAGAGGGAGACTGTCCTCAAACCACCCTGCAGATGCCTGGCAGAACTGGGGGGAGCTCAGGGGGCCAGCATTCGGCTGGGTGCCGCTATGAGGGAACAAGGCTGAACCCCCCAATCTCTGCCAAGGCAACAGGAAAATGCTGCCTGACTTAGGTTTGCTGCTTGCTAATTACAAATTGGAGAAGTGAAATATACTCCTTTGCCCTTAGCATCTGATTTAGAGAGAGGAAGGTCATTAAAATCATGACTGCAGTAGATCAGCAGTGAGCACAGCAAGAGATAGCTGACATGCAGCAAGGCGACGGCGGCTGCCATGCTGATGCTGAGCTGCGGGGTCCTCTGCAGCTGCAGGCAACGGCAGAGGCACGTTTTGGGGTGGGTAGAGAAGGGAAAGGGAAGGATGAAATTGATAATGCCATTAGGAACAGGATTCTGGGAGCTGCATCCAGTAGGAGACTTGTAAATGATACAGCAGAAGGGTGGGTTGAAAATACACTAGGACCCTTGGGGTTTTCTCAGCATCCCCTCCACTCCCCACAGTTTGCTCTCCTTAAACCTCACTTCACTCCCTGCTCTGGTGAGAGAATAAGACTCAGTTGCTGTCCACAACTTAGGACTGGCATGAGAAACTTTGAAGTCCTGTGAATAGTAGCCCTATGCCATCATCCTGAAGGTATGGGTAGTTTTCCTTTTTGAAGCATCTGATTCAGAATCAAAAGGATAGTGGAAAAATCTTTCATGAAAATTAGACTCAGCACCTATCTATTCAGCATGTATTTTGGAAATCACTGCATTGACTGTAATTATTTCAGAAAACCTATGCAGATTCTATTAAAAATATAGAATTAGTAATGGAAAAAAAAAAATAAAACAAACTCTTTCAGGTCTAACTTGGCCCAAGATTTAGGCTTTGTAACAGGAAGCTTTAACAAAGCTTGTATTTCCATGACATTTTCTTGTAAATTCCAATGGGAAGGAGGGATAACATTTTGAACAAAGATTCTCTGTAGTCCTTGCTTTGTGAGGAAAGATGTGAAGCCTGAGAATCCTGCAGTGAGTGCGACTCCAGGCCAGCCTGGGTGAAGCCGTCAGGAATGTCTGCTTCCCCGCTCTCCTCTGCAGCCTGGTGAGCACACAGCTTTAAAGGCACTAATCACTGCTGAGCCAGCACAGCACAGAAGCCTGGAGCAAAAATTTCTCAGAGCTGGGTTCAAAGAGTTAATTGCTGTAGTCTGGGCACACCAGCCTGAACTCTGGTCATCGGAGGGCTGGCCCTTGGGTGTGCTCCAGGTGGCCAGGAGCCAGGGTTCAAGCAGAACCTTGTTGAAGTCAATCGAGTCTGCACGAGTTCCACCTCGTCTGGTGCCTGTTTCAGGGTCACGAGCTCTTTTCCAGTAAGAGAATGGCTGGCAAAGAATTGCTCAAAGAAAAATATTCAGAAAATAACTGGGTATAGTAAACAGATGTGAGAAAACTGAAAACTGCCCTCAGAAAGTCAGCTGAAAATCCCGAGAGGTTAATCTTGAGCAGCAACTTCCCTTTCCCTTCGTGGGACCTATGGCCAAGTTCTGCCAGCTCAGAGGGGATCTCCAGGTCCTTGTGGGAAGCAGGAAGCCCATGTGCTGACCTGTAAACCAGGAGAGAGGGCTGGGAGCACTTTTTTTCCAGGGAGGGTGAATTTCTTTTCCTTACATTCTTTGTGCATCAGATGTATTTATGCATAAATGTGATTTTATGGGGGGAAAAATAGGAGACAAATTCTAATATTGCTGCTGAATACTAAGAAACATGTCCCCATAAGGACCATGAATGTGTTCTAGCACTCCCTCAGTTGGGTTCCCTTTCCATGCTCTGTATTGAGCCTGAGTATGATGTAAATCTTGGAAGAGAAAGTCAGGCTGACTGATACAATGACTTGGGAACATGAAGCATCAGATCTACACATCCCACCATGCAGTGAATGTAGTATGCTTTGGTTAGAGACCTACTTATTCAATAAATGTTCTCCATAGTCCTTGCAGGCCATGCAGAATATTTCAGTTAATAAAAAACATTTTTCTATCCAAAAGAGAGATTTTTCATGAAGCTCCAGGTAGGATATTATTTCTAGACTCTAAAATCACAGCATGTACCGTAGCAGATAAATGATACTGAGCATACAATGCAATGCAACATGAATTTATAGTGAACAGGAATTTGGCTTTTATGGAACTTCAGGTTTTCTTCTACTGAACCACACTGAGAATCTCTGTGGCAACAGTTTGGGCAAGGCACCTGGATGATTTTTTTCTTAGAAAAACCATCCCTGCAGTTGAGTGCTGCAAAGGGCAACATCTGTACAGTGTTCCCAAGAAATACCTGTCCAAGGTATTCCTTAGTAGTTTTACTTAACTTGCATTCACATTTTATGTGTGTTTTCTAACACAGATCTGGCAGCAACAGCAAAGGCTTCTGAGAAGCACCAGCATCTCCATCACCCTGGGCACATCACGACGGCACCGCCTGGGCCCTGGGTTGGCATTTACCTCAGTGTGGGGTTGGACCATCCAAAACCTTCTTGAACCTCGTAGGAGGACATTTCAAGGACACTTTTAGGCAGACTTTTACAAGGGGAGAAACCCAAAGTATTTGAATTATTTATCCCTGACAGTGTATTTTTAGAGAGAAGAGGTTGAAATAAACGTTATCTGTAGGAAGCCTTGGCCTGACTGAAAACCCCTCCGTACATTCGGAGTCCTGTTTAACAAGGCACCCAGACAGAGGGAGCATTCTTCTGTAAAGCCCGTTTGGCACAGAAGCCTGCAGCAAGAGCTGAGCAGGCAAATCCCACGGCAGGGGAGAGACAGCACTTTTTGACCCAAACAATGTCTAGACAGCCTGAAAACAGATAAATTAACAGGCAAGCAGCAGCGGCATCACACAGCAGCAAAGCGGTGGATATTTGTCACCTCAGTGATGGGTTAAATGAAGATTCAAGGCCCCGGTATAGTCTTTATGAAACACAATGTACTCCAGCTGTCTCCCTCCCTCCTCCTGAGCTATTTACTGTGTTAACAGCTCCATGCAGAAAGTTCACATTCACTGACATGGGACACATTTCCCATCTTTTACAGACTGCCCTAATGAGGCAGCAGGATCAGAACAAATTAGGGACAGAATTCCCCCCCCATCCCCTTGCTCGGGGTGTAGGAACAAACATCTCTCCTCCTGGCACACCCTGAAGAATCTGCACTAGGAGCAGGACTCAGCAATTCACAGCAAAGGAGATGGGGCTTGTTCAGCCTAATGGTGCAGCACTATTTTTTAATGCAATTCCTGCTCGAGGATGCTGCGTTCCCTTTACAGTCTGGCTCTCCTGTTTGAGAAAACATGTGTTTTGCTATATATAGTGGGGCTGGAAAAATAACTTCCGTTGCTAAAAGAGGCACCAATAGTTTGAGATGACACTTTTGGTATGGAAGAGATGTGATTTCATTCACTGTGTTTACTGAAAATTATGCGCACACAAATTACCTTAATGAGATGCAAACCTTGTCGTTTGCATTTGGTGCACCAGTAACAGAATTCTGGTAGCTGCAGTGACAGTATATTTAACATACGGAAAATAAATAATTTGTTACATCAATGCTGTCAAAATGAAACAAGCCAAACTGTGATTAAAGCAGTTATCATTAAACCAGAGGCTGACTTCCAGAGCTGTTGTGAAAACAGCAAAAGAAGCAATTTTCCTAAGTGCATTTCAAGTGATTGAGTAAAAATTGAACTTATGTTAGACTATGTTATAGAATGCTACTTAAAGTGTTTGGTTGATGATACTTCATAACACAGAAGTCTTCATGCAGTACAATTTTAATCCCTTTTTTTCTTGCTGAGCTTGAAAGCCTATCAAAGATTGAGAGACCTTCTGTCTGCGAGACTCAGCCCCACCACTCCCAAGTATGACAGCAAGGGAGTTTTGTCTGTGTGAGGTTCCTTGTGCATTTAGAGGGATGGAAGGGAGAGAGGCAGAACTTGTATCATGCAAGATGCATGTCTTGGCTCCTGCCAAGCGATATTCTGTGCATCCTCAGTATGGCATAAGTTGTAAACATGTTGTATAATCACATAACTGGGCTGCGACCCATTTGTTAGCAGCATAGGAAAAATACATCAAAGTCAGAGATAGTCTCTTCAGACAGGCCTCGACAGATACCCATCTGGTAATAACCTCAGACTGTGAAGTATGGATGATTTATAAAGGTGTTAAGGAACACTCCTCTTTATATATATATAAAAATCCCAGTTTAAACTCTGTAGCGATTAACTATGAAGCACCAAGAAAATAAAAGGAAAAAGGATTGTTTTGGAAGGAGTAGAGAGCTGAGCCATGTGTAGGAAGAGATTCTCACTGTACTAGAGCTACACAGAGCACCAGGGAGCCCTGAGGATCTGTTGTCTTTAGGCACAGCTGAGGCCAGAGTGTTGCAGCCCCAGACAGTAACTAACCTTAACCCTCAGTGCCCCTCATGAATGTAAAAGCAGCCAAGGCAGTGACAGGCCACACTAGCAGGTCAACACTCTGCCCCTGAGGTAACCCACGTGTGCAGATCTTGTGCTTTGACTTCGTGGAGTCAAAGAGCTGCCATTCATCACTCACTGGGGCTGGCTGCCACTGAGTGAGGCTGGGGCTGTACCCACTCGTGCCCCTCAAGTTAAGCAGAGTTGGAAGTCCCTCTCCTAAAAAGTCTGAGGTCTCAGTATCCTCTTAACAGCTTGGACAAGCACAACTGCTGAAGGTGGAGCACAGGAGGACATCCTTTGTGGCCAGGAGTCCAAATCCATGGCATGGGTTTTCTCCATGGCACTCTATTCTGTTTGTATTCATTGCTCTGCTTGGGGACGTTTCCTTGCCCAGAGCTCTCTTGGGTTTGGGCAGGATGCATCACTGTTGGTAGGTGTCTTCTGTGGTCTCAACTTATAAGTTCTTACTCAATTGTTACACAGCTCCACTGGAAGGTTTATAAGTCACACTACTTGTCAAAGTCATGAGGATGCTGAATCATTTTTATTAGGCATCAAAGTCTTCCCCCCCCCCTTCATTTCTTTAACTGAAAGCTTCATTAGATTGCAAAATGGCACCTCTGTGCTCAGACAGGGCTGTGGGCAAATCAGGTTCTTTGCTTTGTTAAATCTGATTGATTTATTTCACGTATAAAATGAGCAGTAAATGTTCAAGTTCTAAAAAGTTATTTAACAAGTGTCTGAGTGGAATGAAAATAGCTTTCTAAAATAGTGCAAATACTTATCATAAGCATATTAAAGAGACTCTCTTCATTTTCAGACGTTACCAAATGCCCATAAATTCTTAGATATTCAAGCAGTCAGGCACCTGAGGAAGCTTAGGATAACAATTAATTATGAGACATGCTGCTCAAGCAGCTCTTTGCAACCCTGACTTCTGCAACAATTTAGGAAGAAAGTAGGAACCATTCTGCTTGTTCAGTCACAGGGAAATGAGAGGAGCACTGGTGTGAGATAGGATATTATCTCAAGTCTCCCTCCAGCCAACCCAGCAGGCACAGAGGACTCAGAAAGGACTATGCAAACTTGAGTCTGTTAGTAGATTCAGGCAATACCACTCATACAGGACCGTGTTCTACTCCTGTTTAGCCACTTGCCACATTAAGCTTGCTAAGCTTAATGTGCAAATGGTCTCTTCCCATTAAGCTTGCTAAGCTTAATGGGAAGAGACCAGCACTGTGCAAGGGAGCCCCATCCCACTCCAAGGCATGAGTCTGACCTCTGCAGGGTGCTGTCACTCTTGGGAAAAGCTCTGGAAGTTCAGCTAAGTGTCTGCACCTCACCTGGACAAAAGATGAGCCAGATCCTGGAGCAGGGAGACCTCCTTCGAAAAGTCAGCAAGATGGGGGTGCAGTCTGACCCCTGCAGTGACCTGGAGGGGTGAGCAGAGAACAGTCATGGGATGGAGGTGGCAGCTTGTAACTCAGCAGTGTGTGTCAAACAGAAAGCTTGGGCACAGAGCAAACACCAAGTTGCAGGTGCCCAAAGTCTAGTTCCTATTTCACTTCAGGGTTACTGTGCTCATAACCAGCTTCCTAATTTCCTTTTATGGCATAATTAGAAAAGCAAAACAAAAAGAAGTGTGTCAGAGATAAGAAAGGACTGAAGGAGAGGGTAAAATTCAGCTGAGAGAAGGTGGCAGAGGACATTTGGGATTATGCTCTGTAAGAAAAGAAGAGCTAAGGGCAGAGACTTTCATAGCAACTGAAGGGGAAAATAAAAAAAAAGAAAAAAAAGCACAACAAAACCCCTGTCTCCTGTGGTGAAACTTCAGTGAAATGCTATTAAGGATAAATCTTTCATTGTATTGTCCTGCAGGCAGTCTGCTAAAAACTGTATTCTCAGCATAAATGAACTCTCCCATTATAAAAACGAGGAGGAAACGCCTGCTCCCAGGACTGGCTCCATGTAATGGCTGCTGAGATAGCCACAAGGGGATATTTAGGAGCAGCAGCAAGGAGAAGTAGGTCCAGGTATTTCCTGCTGAAATAAGAGGTCTCCTGACTGAGCAGACATCAGATGTGTTTGCTAGCAGCTTCCCATGGGCTGGCAAACGACGGGGTTGGCATGAAGGATTTCACCCAGGGAGAGCACTTGCCCTTGCTCTGTGATTTTTCATGATCTCTTTTAATTTGGTCTTTGGATGAGAGATAGGGATAAAGAGGGGGTGTAGTTAACCTTGGAGCTACAGCAAGATGGATTTTTTTGATCATCTTGCTTCCATGGTGCCCAGATGGCACCCCTGATTCTGGGAATTGCTGTATTTCAGGCAGTCAGATGGTATTTTGGGGGATACCCATGGAAAGAAACTTTCAAACCAGCTATCCTAATTTCAAGCCATCAAGTATTCATGACAAATATGCATCAGTTCATGCCCATGTTCAAGGCCTTGTGCTGTCAGAAAATGGCACTTTCAGAATTGAAACAGCCCCCCCTCAATTGCTCATTCCAGGCAGTTTAAATATTCTTCTAATTATAGGGTTTGCACTCTTGTCTTTGAACATTTGAGGAGTTTACCTGAATCAGTTTTTATCCATCCCCTCGTGGTTCCCAAATCTTCCATTATTTAGGTCAGTGTATTCCCAGTCCTTCCACTTAGATAAAAGATCAATTTGCTCAATACTGCTTTTTAAAATTACTTTTTTTTTTCAACATCTCCTACTTGAAACTATTTCTGTCATGATACTAAGTGAAGAATCACTTTATCTTTTCAAAGGAATAAAGACCACATTAAAAAATAATCTTGTGCTCATCACTTTCTGCAAGTGCAAAGCTGCTCTCTGTTTGTGTGCATTACTGGAGCAGTCATTAGATCACACTCAGCCCAGGCAGTGTTCACAAGGCTACAAAACTACACATTTCTCTGGGTATGACACTGTCCTAAAGCCTCTTTTGATGACTGCAAAATGTTTTTCTCACTGAAGTTTTCCATACTGTTTTGGTTTTACTCCTTGTTTGGTTTTATGCATGGAGCAGAGACTGCAAGGCAGGATGCTGGGTAGAACTAGAACCCATAGTTTATCCCAGAGCAGATTCCCTGCTGGAGCTGGATTTAAACATTTTTTTATTATTCAGTATGATTGATTCTGATGCCAGGGGAGTCTTGATACATTTCCTAGGGATAAATCCATGGGAAGTGCAGACACTTGCTTTAAGATCACTGGGAAAGAGGCCTAAAAGTAAAATATGATCAAAATACATTTGAAGCCTGTAGAGATTTAGGGGTCCTGGATGTTTCAGAATCAGTGTTTCAATAAAAAACCCCCAACCCTGTCTTCTAAACCCCTGTCTTCTAACCCAAAAATAAACCAGGACTGAGTAACACACAGTGGCAGGCAGGGACTGGCAGTAATGTGCTGTAATTATATACAATTTCCTGCACAAAGAGGGATATTTCCAGGTAATTTCTGCCTGCCCTTTAAAAACTGTATTTTGAGCATTAAAAACCCTCAAATTTGATTTTAATGAACTTTAAAAGTAAGTGATGCAGTGAAGGCGAAGTAAGTCACACTCGCTGCAGTCTGCCAGGTGGGGGTAGAGGTGAATATGTGGCTGCTGAGAAATGTTCCCTGAGTTCTTCAGGGAAAAAAAAAGTAGCTCTGGCTCTGATGGTCAGCAAGGAGTCTTCTCCTCATGCCCTCTGCTAAGAAGCACCTACAGTGTACCAGCATCATGACACTCGTTGAGAATGGAAATGTCACTCACACATCCCCAGCTGCTGGTTTCCAGTCTCACTGAACATTCCCAGTCTGGAAGAACCTGTGCAAAGCCTGTGGAGGGGAAACAATAGCAAGGAATGATGCTGTCTAGGTCTGTGTTGGTGTTTTAGGTTGGGGCAGGAATGTGCTTTTAAAGCACAAAGTAGGAGGAAGAAACTGAAACCATGGACATTTCCCAAACCCTTTGCTGGAATAGCTCTGGGGATGTGCACATCAGACACTGCTGCTGTGCAGTGAGACACGGGCAAGGCAGATCTGCAAGACCTCCTGAAGAAAGCCAGACCTTCTGTGGGCTCCCCTAAGTGGAGAAAAGCACATACTAGCCCCAGTTTCCTTACACCATTCCACCCAGTGTCTGGCCAATGTGGCACTGGTGGGAAGTTGCTCCCAAGGGTGTGCAAAGCACCAAATGTTATTTGTGGGTTTGATGTCAGGGGCTCACAAGAACCATCCACAAACACTGTCCCACAGCCCAGGGAGTTTGCTAGAAGAAAAGATCATGTCTCTGCAGAGCCAGAAGTTCCTGTGGAAGCTCAGTCAACTCGTTCTGTTGAGTGGAAGCTGCTCAACAACAGTTCACTGCAGTGAAATTCTACTCACTCAGCACAGCATGGCAGTTACTGGTGTTAGAGCTCACCCAGATGTGCTGGAAGATCCAGTTTAAGCCAGAGAAACCTTTTCCTTGGTGCCTGAGCAAGGGAATAACATTGTTCAGCTGTTTCCTGAACATTTGCAGAACAACCTGAGTGCACAAAATTAGAGGTGGCTCATCCTTTGTCTTGAAGGTTATTTTAGTCCCCTGTAAGCAGTATTTTTGCATGAGGCTTTCATTCCAGCTCAGGCTCATCAGCATGGAAGTGCAGAGATGTTAAACTCTGTAGGTGCATTTTCTAAGTCCTGAGAGAATCTTAGACAAACTCACTGGTACATTTCTGAATTTCCTGACAGTTTTATGAACTGTACAAGGCTCAAGCCTGTGCCTGAGGAGGGATTTCACGTGGCTTAAAATAGAGCAAAACCAGACTAAATGCACAAGGCTGGACAACCTGAGTTAGAACCCAGAGCATCCCACCCAGCCCACTCCCCTGGACCCTGCCTGCAACCCCCTGATCTGAGCTGCAGTGAGGTTGTCATGATTTCTAAGCTTTTCCTTCTCCCTCCTCTGCCTCTCCTGAGCTTTCAGGCCTCAGTGTCAGCACTGATATCTGTGATTCACCATGTGTCAGACACCTTGGGTAAAAGAGAGAGAGGGGACAGCTCATTATGGTAGGAAGAAAATACTGCTGTGCCTTTGATTTTCAATTTCCATTCCCATACATTCTTTGTAAGTTTAACTCAGTTTGGAAGTGGTAAAACACTTTCACAGCATCACACCTACAGCTCAGGCTCTAGAAGCTGAAGCAGGGGGCCAGTGGCAACCAAAAGAAAAGATGCTAGAGCCTGAGTGTCAGAACAGGGACAGGATCAGTGGTGGTGGTGGCCTCACAGTCCTGCCTAAACATCTGCAGCTTCCAAGCAGACACGACAGGGTGAAGAGGAGCAGAGAAGGAATCAGTTTAATGGGAATTTCTGTTGTTCCTGTGGGACACATAACCTCAAGGATCCTATTGTTCCCTCCAGCCAGTTACTCTGCTGTGTTTTCTGTTTCCTTCCCTCCTTTGCAGAAAACCTTTTTTCCAGGAGACACAACTGTGCATCTGCAGAACTGTGGAATATTAAACAATTATGAGAGGGTTTTTGCCCCTTTTGCTGTGGCCATTCATGGGATAATTTCTTCTCAGCTTATTTTTAGGAAGCAGATCCAGCCTTGCCATCGTGAGACAAATACAAGCTTGTTACTGGGACTTCCAGGTAACTCAGATCTGATTGCTTCATGTTTCTGTGTAAGGGAGGGTTGAGCCCTGACTGTTAAACACACAGGCGTCTGCTGCCTTGATTTTAGGTGGGGTTATTACAATCACTTACAAACGTCGCCTGCAGCTGCATTTTTATTCCACTCCCTTCTGCTCTAAACATTATGAAAAAAAAACCCCTCTCCTGCTCTCTTGGTATATTTTGAGATGGGAACTTTTCCTTGGTTTCTCTCAGTTTTGTTGTAGAAGAATTGTCTGGAGCACAAGCAATGCCCGAGGTTGCAGTTGCCCAGTTGAGTTCTTTGTTTTCACAGATAATGGAGGTATGTGCAGCATCAAGGGACCATTTACTCCAGCTAGAGATATGACCCTGCTAGTGAAGTTACCAAGAACTTGACTAGTCACACGGGTGGGAGAAGTCCAAGGGTGTTGGATGAATGATTGAGAAATTATGGTAAAGCAAATTTCATGTCTGAAAGAACTCAAGGCACAGAAACCAAATTGGCAACTTTCCTCTTACTCACTCTGTTCTCAGAAAAAAACTTTTTGATGCTTTCAAAGACACATTTGGTCCCTCTGTGCTAAAGCAGTGCCAGAGCACACATGAGAGTCTTGGATTTACCCACAGCCACTGATGAATTCTCTATTAGGAAAAGAATCTTTTCAGGTCCATCAGAATTCATTGAAAAAAAATCTGAGTTTAAATGGAAAACACAGGCTCACATAGGTGGAATATCCTCTGAAAGTTAAGCAAGGATATTTTTTTTCCCTACTTAGAGCTCCAGTGGATTAACAGAGGCATATGGAGAAGATCAAATATACCTTGAAATAATGGATGTATAAATCTGCAGACTAAATCTCTCTTGAGTACTGGGCAAGAGAGGGGGAGAGAGGAAGGATATAAAAATGTGGAGATCATCTACTGAGAGGATATAATACTGAAAAGCCAGAGGGGTTCTAGGATCTTCAATATTTTATAAGAGGAAGCTTAAAGATATTTTAATAAACCATTTAGGCCAGTTTTTAAAAAAATGTAAATGTACAACTGTGCACGCAATCTGCATATGCAAATCACCACAATTGGGCAAGCAAATCAGATAATTGCATGCAAATATGCCTACTCACTCTGTGCCTGTGTCTACAATGGTAGTAACTGTGCATGCAAATTAGATACACATTTTGTACACATAAAGGTGCAGCTTAAGTGGCATATGGCATGAAAATATGGCATAGAATGTAACAAAAGAGGGAGAAGGAAATAGCAAGGGATACAGAGTTAGCTGTAAATAATAATATGGAGCATACACAAACACACACACATGAATCTATAAACATGGGACTGTAAAAGAGAAAATACATGGGTCTTTTGGGTGCCTAAAGAACTGCAGTGACACATGGGCATCTGTGTGAGCTAATGGAGCCTCCCAAGAGACCAAGCGCCCACTGGCAGCGCAGGCTGAGCAGGGCTCCTCAAAGACTCCTCACCCACTTGACCCCATGACCCTCTCCTCAAGGAGAAGATAGAGTTTGGTCTTCAGGGCTTGCAGAGGCTGAAGACTCCACTGCAATTGTCAGCAGTGGTGCCAAATGAACATCAAAGGTGGTGGTGGATTCTTGTGACACACAGACTGATGTCTTCAAGGGAAAAGGCTTTATAACTCTTTTGTCTTTCAATAGGATTGATTTTGCTTCAACTACTTTCCTTTCTGCTTTGTAGCTAACCAATGCAAGCTCATGGCCTTTCTCCTTTAGGCTTATTTGGATTCAGACTGCACTAGGGCTGGCAGATAAGATGGATGGATGGATGGATGGATGGATGGATGGATGGATGGATGGATGGATGGATGGATGGACAGGATNTGGATGGATGGATGGATGGATGGATGGATGGATGGATGGATGGACAGGATTCTAACCTCAGCTGTATCCTTGAACTTAAAATATGCATAACATTTTTAAAGCACTTAGACCTTTTAACTTTAGTTTTTAGCAGATTAATGAGATGCATAGACTGACATTTTATTTGAAATTTTCCAGGCAGAGAAACATAAAGTGCTCAGCATGGAGAGCAGACCGAGTTGTGATGACAGCAAGCCCCCTCAATCACTTCAGGCTTCAGCATGCTCACAGATACGAAACAATGAGCACAAGTTGGAGAACAGAACAAAAATGTTGATTAAATTTTTATTCAGTCCCTTTTATGTGTGTGATCCCACATTTGTGCCACACTCAAACAGCCCTAACAGCAGAGATCACTGGCCAAGTGGTGCCTTGAGAACTGGGCACACTGTACTCAGGGCTTTGAAGAGCTCTTTGGAGTCCCACAGCCCAAAGGGTCTTAATGAGTCAGAGACAGGCTGGAATCATGAGAGTCAGACATGCCCATGGGCATCTGGAACACATGGTTGCAGGGAGAACTTAGATGGAAGGTGGACACACATCCAAAGTCTCCTGTCTGCAACTTTTTCAGTGTTTTTATCATCTGGTTTTCCCTTGCGCCTCAGAGACCTCAGAGAGGTTTTGTCCTCACCCACACAGCTCTGAGCAGCCCCAGCACAGGGACTCTTCTGGCCATACTGTCCCTTTCTTGACCCTAGCTGTCTGAGGAAAGCTCTAGAGGATGGCACTTCAGTGGCACATACAGGTACTAAAAACAAGGGAAGGTCTTGGTGAACCAGTTAGGAATCCCACTGTCTCCTACACTAAGATTTTTTCCCCAAATCTCCATCCTTTTTGCCATTGTTTCCTTTTTCAGATGCCCTCACCCTCTAAAACCCAGAGTCAGACACTGTGAGGATGGCTCTGTCATTGCAGAGTTTGGCTCTGTCCATCCTGTGATCCCTTGAAATGAGCAGTCCCTTCTACTTAAGACTAAATCCTGATTGTCCACAGTTTCATTCCAGGGCAACACAGAGTTCTATAGTTTTTTAGGTTGGCTTTGACCCAGGTTGACAGCACATGTTGCCCCTTACAATCCTGCCCAACCTTACAAGCCAGAGCAACACAGGCTGTCTCACAACCCCCAGCACTCACCTCTCAGTGCTCATCCAGGCGAAACTGATGTCACTTTCAGGAAATGAGGAGATTTAGAGCTTAGGGGATTTTTACTACATTTCAAGGTAATTTGGAAGTACATCATTAAACTCACTACTGCAGCTGCACTCAGAGGAGTGGGAGATGGGTGCAAGCCCACCAGCCAGACTGCAGCCTGAGCCCTTGGAGGGTTACCCCAGCACCCAGGGGAGGTAGTGAGATACACCACACCAGGTTTAGGAGGACTTTGGTGAATCTGTTGTATAAATTTGCTCTTAGGAGCTGCTATGTTGGCAAAAATAGGTATTTCCAAGATAGAACAGGTTTATGTTACACACACAACCCCAGAGTGTATCAAAACTTTGTGCACACACAGTTTCCAGCTGAGCAGAACTTGTGTCTGGTAGTGAAATCACAAACTTAAGCACAGACATGCTGGATGGCTCCATGGTTGATACCTCTGTGACCCTGAAACACGTCTTCAGAAAGACATTGGGCTTCTTTGTATGTAGGAGCTAGCAAACTGTACTTATTTTTATTAAAATTAACAGGAATTCAACTGATCTCTGAGCAATTCTCACTGGAACAGGTTGCCCAGAGCGGTGGTGGGTGCCCCTGGATCCCTGGAGACGTTCAAGGCCAGGTTGGATGAGGCCCTGAGCAACCTGATCTAGTTGGGGGTGTCCCTGCTTCTTGCAGGGGGGTTGGACTAGATGACCTCTGGGAGTCCCTTCCAACTCTAATCATTCTATGATTATATGCAGTAATACCCCTCTGTAAAAACTAGCATAAACCCAGACTCTACCCAGAATGTCCATTTCTCCCTGTCCAGGCACTTTCCCACTCCTGCCTGTGCCTTATATTGTCTTCCCTCCACTGCTTCCCTTATAGACAGAGTCCAGAGCAGCAGCTGCCTCTTCACACACCCATAACCTCTGAAATAAAGCCCTCCTGGTGTTTGCAGGCCTAATGTTCAGGGACATAAGAATAAAGCTCTGTGTGGTGGCACACGCAGGCGAACAGCCAGGACAGGGACACCCACTCAGCCTGCTTTGCTCCCTGCGCTTCGGCAGCTAGCCCACACAGGTGACAACAGAGGACAAGCTCTGGCTCACAGGGTCTGAGAGACAGAGGCCTTTCCTCTCAGCTGGCTTTGGCAGCATTTACCCTCAGGTACTTTGGAAACAAGCTGGAGCAACCTCAGAGTTGTTAGCAGTTGTTTCTGAGAAGTCTGAAGGGACAGCGAAGGGACAGCCAGAGCTCTGGCAGAGGACCAGCACGGCACCCACTGGAAAGCAGGAGATGAACTGGGAAATTACTGTCTGGCAAATCAATTTCAGCTTCTGGAAGGGTACAGAAAACAAAAGACCGAAACCATTTGTAAACCCAGAGAAGATAACAAGAAAATGAGTAAGCACAAACATGCAGTTACTGGGAACAGATGATGTCAAACCGAGCTCAGTTCTTTCCATGACAGGATAACAGGCTCAGGGACAGAGGAGAAACAACAGTTGTCATGGCTGGTTTCAAGCAGTCTTTTGACTCTGACTCACAAGACATTCTTATAAGCTAAGAAATTTGTTCCTGAAACTCAGCAGTGGATGCAAGAGGCTGAAAACCTATGCAACAGGGTACTGGAAAAGAAACCCCCGTCAGACTGGGAGAGGATATTGATGCCCTTAAGGCCTGTTGTAGGTCTAGTTGCAATCAGTGTTGCTGTTAATGTCCTGGGGTGGGAAATAGGAAAATCTGCAGATGATATAAGCACAGTAGGGATCTGTACAGGACAAAAACAGATTTCAGCAACACCCAGAATCAGAAATAGTGAGAGTGCAGGGATTGCAGGACCAGCACTCTGAGGTAGCAGAGAAGGCAGCTTGGTCAGACTGGACAGACAAGCAGTGAGGCCCCCATGGTTCACAAAGGAGGCGAGGAGAGATCCCATTAAGGTACTCTGTCCATGCTCTGGAGCAACTTGGACACTTGGAGCAGTCAGGGAGATGCCAAGAGAAAACAATCACAATTGGTATCCTTGAGGTCAAGGTCCCCAGTCTCAAACACAAGCTTAACAGAACTGGAGGATTTCCATTTAAGAGGAAAAGAGAAGAATCCAAATTTACAAAAGGCTGCAGAGAATGTGGGGAAAATACACTTCAAAAGGACAAGAAATCCTGAGCTTAAAGAACAAGGAGACACTTTCTAACTGTAAGAGCAGGGAAATGCTGGAGAAGTTATCTGGAATGGCTGTTGAGTGTTTGGGTTTGGAATTTCTAAAGAAAGGCTGGACAAAGATCTGACACAAGTGATGTAAGGAAAGCTGCTCCATGGGCAGGGGGTTGGAGTGGGTAACTCCTTCAGACCCTGCTCTTCTGCTGCTTGTGCATGTGGGTAAAAGTCTTTGATCCAAATGGTGGGAAGTTAGAAGTTAACAGATTTCTTTCTGAATAAGGCAGCCATAAGAACTCTGAAAAATATTGCTGGATAAGCTCACCCCTAGTCTCTGTAACCTTAGGGAACAATAATGACAATAAGTAGTAACAGAAGGTCGCAGCTAAGGCCAATGCCCAAGGTGCCACTGATGATCCTGGTGTGTCACTTGCACAGCATTGTTGCCCAGGGCCAGCAGCAGTTGGGGTCAACTAACCCTGATCATGCACCAGTGTCTTTTAATTTCCATCTAGACAGACATCTGCAATGAAACATGGACGTGGACAGGCTCCTGACGTAGCTGGGGTGCTCTGTGTCACCCAGTTATCATGGGCTTAATGGAATCTAGGTTAAATCCCCTCAGAGATCAGAGAACAATGCCTTCTCATCACCAATCTTGGGCTTGCTAGCACTGAGGGAAAGATGAAGTCTTGCATGCTTTACAACCCATTCCAAGTCCCTGTAGGATTCGTTAATTATTCTTTGCAATAATTAAGGCACAAACAATTGCTATAAGAATCTCCATTTGTTTATAATGTGAGGATTCCCTTCCTCCAAGGCTGGAGAAAGCTCCAAATACATTTATCCTCCAAAGCTGCTGTTCTCCAAAGGGAGATTGTTCTGCTTGGCTGAGAATGAAAGCCATCTCGTCGCGGTGGCAGGTATGGCTATATTAAGGCAGCAGTTGGGGGCCCTCAGGAGCTGCTTGATTACATGTTGGAACAGCTTCATTCTTCAGGAGCTGGCACTGAGCCAATTAGTCCTATAGGAAGACCGATGTTTTAACTAGACACATCCATCTACATTGCAGCTCTCTGAACACACACTCTTCTCTAGGTATCGACTGCATGTGCATTACTATTCCTGATTTTCTAGAAAGGTCAAGGGACATCTGTGATTTTTTGTTCAAGGCAGATACTCCAGGAACCCACAAGGCATGTCAGGGAAATTCAGACTGTCTTTCATGTACTAATTACCTACAGCATTCACTGAGGGACAAGTAAGATTTAAAATTATTCAGTCTGGCCTTTGCCTGATAATCTACCATAGATTTAAGGAGCTATGGGCAAAGTAGTTGCAGTTTGTAAACACAGTTTAAGGTCTGACTCAGAAAACACAGCCAGAAGAACAGCAGCCTCTCAGTAACATGCAGACACTTCGAGACAAAATATTCAGGGCCAAGGAAATAAAAGCAGCTGCCTCACAAAGGCCACAACCCTGAAATCATGACCCTGGCCACAGTCTAACGCACTGGGGAGGGAATGACACACAACTGGCTCCCAGTGCCGCTTGCAGGTGGGAACCCGTGAGTTCACCACGAGTGTCACGGCCTCTGTCCCGACAGACACATCCCACAGCCCTGACAGTCTCCAGCCCAGGCACTCCCAGGGCTGGAGACGCTGCCCCTGAGTGTGCCTGCTGGTGCACCATGCTGGAAGGGGCTCCCTCTCTACACTCTTCCATCTCTTGACCTTCCCACCCTTTCTCTGACCTGATACAACACCTGCACACTGGAAGAGAAGGAACCTGAGCAACTGTTGCCCAGTCATTGACTTGACTCACAGGGTGTGTTCATCCAGCATGGAAGCCAAAGGCCACTCCAGACTTACTGGGAATGGGAGGTGCAGATTCTCAGCAGAACTCTGGCAAGAAAGCTGCCTTTGTCAGCCTGCCCTGCAGCCAGCAACTGGGAGGGCACAGCCCTGAGGCTCTAGATTCTTCCCAAGACACGTGTTAGTTGTAAATGAGACCTCTGAGGGTTCAAACCTTAGGTAATCAGTTACAGTAGAAAAAAACTAAAATTAATTATAACCAGTTTTAAGATATACAGTAAATATAAAGAAGATTATTTTAAAGTATTCTAGCTGTATTACAGAAACCAGTCCTCTTAATGCTGAGCTTACAGAAGCTGGTTGCAGGTTGTAGCTGGCCTTCAGTTTAAGAAGCATTATTATAAGCTAGAGGCTTTGCTGCTTCTGAGAAGCACGAACATGGTGTTGGGGACAAAGTTCCTGTTCCATCAGGGAACCAAGGCTGATCTGAAGGAGCCAGGAGCAGGTTTGGACATCATTTACTTGCATCACAAGCACATAAAGCAGGTGTCAGCCAGGGCAGCACACCCTGCAGGAGGACAACACTGCTACTCGTCACTCTAGGAGTACATTCACCACTCAGGATCCTAAAAGGACAAATAATCCTGACTTTCACACCAGGCTTTACTGAAGGTACCTAACCCAAGACTGCCACAATATCTGTGCCATTCATTGCACCTATGTGTATCAGCCACTTGAATGCTGAAGGAGAAGGCCTTGCATGCCTGGGCACCTGAGGAGGGTTACACAGCACCTAATTTCAGACATCTCCATATGATCTTGATGGCTGGACTTCCTTTATAGTGGATGAACCATACTCTTGCAGAGGGTACTTCATGCAACCTCTTTTAGAAGCTCCCTGCAAGTCAAGGCACTACCTTTGAAGTGCCAATTCCTCTTCACTGAGTACAAATTAAGTCAAAAAGACTCAAACAGGGATGTGTGCTACACTGGGGCATCTCTGAGCAGGTGAGGTGAATCCCAGCCAGACTGTGGAAGAACGAGGGGAAAACTGCAAAGCTGGAAAACTGCCACAAAGCATCATCCTATGTATTTATTCTTCTAATTTTGCACAAAGTCCTCGAGCATCCTGCAGCAGGGGCAGATTTTTGAGTTATTTGAATTTCCTCCCTCTGTGTGCAGCACTATGTTAGAGGCATTGCAGGCCCACAGTGCTTATTCTCTGGATGTGTCATATGTTTGTTTGCAGCAAGAAAATTTCAAAAATCACTCCCTGAGTAGAGCTCTCTGTCATCTCTTCGGTAATTAATTTTCTCATTAAATATTGACCAAGAGTTTACAATAAAAAGTAATTTAGAGAGGACACAAGCTGCAAAGGTTGGATGAGCTTTTGAGCTCTCTGTAATTGAAGGCCTTGCTACATGCCATAGGGTAGCCTGAGCGTCTTTCCAAAGGTGAATCAACAAAACTTCCACTGAAGTGACAGCTGTCAAGAACAACAACCTCGTTAACCTCAGTCCATCCCAGGGCTGCCTACGGTTCCCCACACAGAAAGCTGCCAAGCCATTTCCTACCTGTCACATTTCAAACAGCTTACATCCCATGATAGTCATGTCTTCTAATTAGTCACTAGTTACACTGTCAGGTCTCTTGCTCCCTCAGCTGTGGGAGGAAATGAGGATTAGCTCCTAACTTCCCCATCAAGGACTGGTCAGCTTTGATTCTGCTCACCCTTCAGAAGCTGCTCACCCAGAGGAGTTGCTGTTTCTGGGAG
This sequence comes from Heliornis fulica, assembly GCA_013399135.1. NCBI lineage: Eukaryota > Metazoa > Chordata > Aves > Gruiformes > Heliornithidae > Heliornis > Heliornis fulica. Next base: position 856,374 of record VXBZ01008964.1, read on the forward strand.
CATGAAGAAGCTTCTGGAAAGCGTGTGCCACTGACCTCTCTGCATGCTGCTTGTGAAGGTGCTCCCCTTGGCAGGGAAACATGCCTGAATTAACACTGGTTTTGCACCTGTTCCCAGTTGTCCTCCCCTTCCTTTAAAGCCTCTTGTTTACTCATTGATGTCTCTCAACACGGGAAACCCCTCGGATCACAGCTTACCCTTGATTATTTATTTGCTGATACAAGTATTCCTTCCAGTGGTTACCCAGCTCACAGGAGCCCCTACAACTCTGTCAGAATTACCTTTCTGTCTGTTCAAGCACACAAATGCCAAATGCAAACCAAAGCCTGCAAGCAGTCTGAACAGACCTGGAGCAGCCCCGCACGAGACAAGGAACTGGCAGGACACCGTCTGTTCCTCCCGTGCAGGGTCCACGTTGGCCAAGGCAATGGACATGCCCCACATGCAGTGAAAGTAAAACCAGTTTCCAACAGATGTACAACAGAATACCTTCAATCTGAGTGCTGCTTTCAAAGAGTAGAAGACTGAGGATGATTCCTCCAAAGATTCTCATCCCAAATCCAAACCACAGCGCTACACCAGCCGCTAGTAAGAAAATTCCCTGTCTGCCAGCCCAAACGGGGCCAACAGCACTCCACGTTCATTGCAAGGCTCAGGGTATTTCATGGTTTGGATTTTTTAAAGCCTCAGTTGCCAGAGTGCTAGACAAAGCAATCTTGTCCTTCATTTTTAAAAATTATATTTCTAGTTCTTATGGTTGTGGAAAGGAGCCTAAAAGATGAAGCACGAGTACCCTGACAGCTCCGAAGAGAGAAGGTGAAGAAGAGGAGCTCAAAGCACGTCGCTTTTAGCCAATCTCGTGGTTTCTTTTCCCCTGGCTTATGATTTTTGAGAACTGGTGTTTGGAAATGCTGGAAACATAAAACTCTTAATAAGGAACAGGGGGAGTTACTAAGGAGCATGAAGACAGAAATAAGATTTGTTCACTCCAGTAAAAACACCAGCACTAAAGAACTGAAGAGGAGACTTGTTAAAGGCTAGCAAAACCTGATTACTTTCTCACTCAAGGAGTCAGCTACACAGTCCCAGGTGACTTAACTGTGCATCTTTGGTGCTACAGTGTATTACCTTTAATTGCACCATCAGCTTGATGGCTGGAGCATGACCAAGTCGTTTTGTTTACTGGATAAAGTAAAGAGCCTTTTGGGGCTACAGAGAGCTTGTAGCTGTTAACAAAACCAAACAGGTCAAACAAATACAGGTGGAAGGCAAATACAGATGTTGGTATTCAGTGGTGATGGTCTGGTTTATTTGCTCCTATCCTGCATCCTTGTGGTGTATGTTGCTATCAGGAAGCATGTTTCCTGACTTCAGGAAGAGGATATTTCCATGACAAAGAAACAATTATGGAACTAATTTGGTTTTTAAACCCACCCTACAGGTAAGCTTTTCTTACAGAAATTTTTCTTTTTTAATGAGCTTGAATAGCAAAAATGTCTCTTAAAGTTTCTGTACTTTAGGATGTTCAAATAAGTATTGTATTTTCAAGTTAAATAAATACCCACTTACCAAATTTGTATCATATCTAAACCCCAAGAAAAAAAAAACTATCCTTGGAGATGGATATGTTATAATACACATTGTATAAGCCTTGCTATTGCTAGGCAAAATGCTACATATGTAATGGAATGATATATATAGATATATATATTTACTGACATTCAGTAAGATATATCTTCCATTCTTTAGAAACTGAAAATCCACAGCATGTCTTAGATTCTCCTACTAGGACAAAAATATTTCTTTGTCCCTTGCCCATGCATCAGGTGAAGTGCTTTAACTTCCCAAGCATGCTCTTAACACAAACTGTACACTTTAGGTACCATATCCTGAATAGGATTTATTTAGTTATTTATTTAGGCACAAAATTCAGCTTTCCTAAAGGTGCAGAGGTTCCTAATTCATGACAATAGAAAAACAGAGATCAAGGGGATTTTGAAAAATAAATAATAATAAAAACTGTAAGAGGAACTAGAACAGTAACTTCGTGGTACTTCTCATATAGGAAATCAAGAATATTTCTAATGATCACTTTGCCCACTGGTCTTCAAAGATTTAAACAATAATTTTAAAGAGACAGTTGTACCTATATAAATGTAGTTAGAATATAGTCAAGAGATTACTTATGCTACCACAGTCAACTAGTTTATGAACAGTTCCTTTAGGTTTGGTTCTGCTTAGAGTAGCTGAGGGAGAACTCCAAATGCAAGTGACATGGAATCAGGTCCCAGTGATTCCAGAGACACCCCAAATCGAGGAGGATAAATGAGTGTACTCATGCCCATACAAACCCAAGAATGAAAAATGCAACAGGAGCTACTACTGAGGCCATAATGCCTGGGCCAGAACACAGCTACCAGAAGAATCAGAAGCTGAACCCAGGAGTCCTTTGCACGAGATCTTCCTGCACAGTGGCAGGTAGTCATAGTCCTGCAGTTACCTGTCTGCATTCAGACAGACTCTGAGAAGTAAAGGGATGCCAGAAGAAAGCTGGAGATAGAAGAGGCCGATCCTATCGCTGCGGTGATCATCCTGTGCTGTGCATGCAGAGCTGCCCCAGCAGTCTGCCCATCAGATGAGCTGCTGCACTGGTGCTCAAAGGCCACAAAATGCAAGAGGTTGAAATGAACACACTCAACAGGCTTTTAAAGAAAATACTGGGCCTGCACAGAGCTGCACTGTGTTTGACTACCTGAGTTAGATTTAATCTGGCTCCCCCAGCGGTAATAATAATATAATATGCTCTAAAAAGGAGTCTAAAAATCTTAAATTGAATCTGTGTGTTTACTATGAAAGTAGCTGTGTCAATGGTACAGTGAAAAATTTTAATATTTTCAGCAGGCAAGTCATACATCTTGTCTAGACACCGGAGAAATTTTCAGACACGAAATTATTCTAAATGCTAAAACAAATAATGCAGACCTCACCTCCCACCCCTACCAGATTGTGGAATGTCATTTACTTTAAATTTGCAGCCAGACATCAAATAGCCAGAGAAATTGCCTGTAAGAAAAATAAGCTGACACTTATCACTGCATTCCAGTGGGACCAGGGGGTGATGTCAGCTCTCTCTGTTTCTCCCAGACAATTGAGCTTCCTACAAATCAATAAAAACAAGGTTTATTGGTATGTTTGCTTTATCACACTTGAGCCACTTTCATTGTCCTAGTGACAAAGTCTTCACAAATTGAATCATTAAACACAGTAATTGTGTTTCAAATACATTTCAGAGAGGAGGAAGGGAGGAGAGGGTGTAAAAGATTATTTGCTGCAGTATTTATGGCTGCAGAATTTAGATTTGTAACAGTTTGCCATATCTATATTTTATTTTCCAATCTGGAAATGAGCAGGGGGAGGGGGCAGAGGGGGGGACTCCATTAAGTAGAACAAACAGTTGCACTCCAATTCAGACCAGCTAAGCTTTTAATATTTTGCTGAGGGAATGTTATATAAGGAATTTCTCGACAGCTCCTCACGCAAAATGTCAAACTTATTTTAAAATTATTTTTTTTTTTAAAAATAGATGGGCTTAGAAAAAAAAAACACATTGCACCCTGGAGTCAGGCTCTAAGAACTGTTACCATCCTGGTGGTTAAAATAATTCCTGCCTCGGTGTTGCTCGGTGCCTTACGCAAGCCTGTAAACTCATTTCGCCCCAGCACTCTTTAAATCTTTGTGGCTCTTTGCATATGTGGTTACAATTTACATGCCACCCACATTTAAAGAGGTATTGACATTTTCAAGTCGGCTATTTTAGCCCCCTGGATTTAAAATGGTATCAATCACACTTTATTTCTTCGCTTAGGAGCCCAGGTCTGTATTTGTCACACACCCACCTCTCTCCCTGCAGCCCAAGAGGCATTTAAACCCCCCCATTTGTGTATTTACCAGCCCTTCAGCTCTTCCAGCCCCGGATTGTTGAACCCCAGGGCTGGGGTGCCCCAAAGGACAGAGATTTTGGCCTCCCCATTCTCACAGTTGCTTTGTGAACTGAACTCGTGGCTCCTCAGTGGATGGCACAGCAAAACACAGGCTCATTTCACAGAAGTCTCCAGCATTATTCAGCAAAATCGGGTGTGACTGGCGTTCTGGGCGCTGAGGAGCTGGCACGGAGCTGGCATTGTTGTGCGCTGAATGGCGGTGACCTGCGCCGGGCAGGGTTAGGTCAGCGGCAGGCCAGGGCCAGAGAGCTCATAAAAGTCCCACATGCTCCAAGCCTGACTTGGGAGTAAATTGGGGCTTGCTCTAGACAATGGCATTTGCTCTTTTGTCTTAGCCAGCACCGCTTGGGAGTGGGGGAGGAGGGAACAGGAGAGGGTCTGTTGCTGACAGAGCCGGGTTTAGCTGCATCAGCACAAGAGGCCGAGCACGTTAGCGCCGGGAACACCGTCCTCTCCCTTTTATTAGGTTCCCTCTGTGAAGCAGAGAACATTTATCCCTCCCCTCTTTTTATCTTGTTGCATTTTTCTGACTCAATTAGCCTGAAATGGAACATGATCATGCTTCCAGCCGTAGCTTCCTTCCAGCGCAGCGGTATCAGACCTTTCCACACATTATACAAATTGTGTTTTATCACTGAAAATTAAATCTAGAAGGCAATGATGTCCAAGTACAGAATGCTTTAAGCATGTACAAGTGCTTCCTCCACTGCACTGGCTCTTAAGATGAATGGAGGAATGTCAGTCAGAAGCTGCTGCTCTTCCAGTGGCAAGAAGTCATTTTTGGCCCCACAGATGCTATCGTGGAGCTGTCAGCAAGGGAAAGGACATCAAATCCAGCAAGGGAAAGGACATCAAATCCTGCTTAGTGTCCTGCAGCAGGAGATCTCCAGGACAAGCATTTGCAATCTCCATCCTATCTTGTCTAGCAGCAGAACTAAGGAGATGCCCTGATGGGATGTGCAGGCAAGTTCAAGTCAAGCTTCCCTCATGCCGTGTGCAGCACAGCTCCAGAACTATGGTGTAACTTTTGTTCTTTATACAACACAGAATTTGAGTCATTGCTCCCATCCCAAACCACAGGAGCAGGCTGCATCTCAGCTATGCCTTTGGTTAAGCACTCCTAAAGAAGGGCATCTACACCTGGGGAAGGTCTAGCTATACCCATGCCCACCACAGCCCAGACTGAAGGCAACATTTAATGGTGTCACTGAGAGAAACCTTCAGGTTTGTTTTTCCTGAAAGACCATCACTGCTTCTCTCATTTCATTCAACTGGATTCCTCCCTCTTCCATTTTTTTTCATTTCATTCAGGCACTGAACTGTTAGACACTGTCATTTACTTCTCACATGAGCATCAGATGTTGGAGAGCTGTTTGCCTTAAAGCACAGGCAGGAATTAAAATCTGGTGCTCTTCAATGACACCATTTCTTCTTATGATGCTATCATCTCACGCAGAGTCTTCTATGTGTTGATATAAAGACATTAAATGGTTAGTGATCCACTTTGATGCAACAATTAAGTGTGTATGGGATTGATTGATTGCTTGGTGACCTCCTCCTCGTCTGAGCACGCTGTTGAGGCAGAATTCCCCAGTACACGTGGAGAAAATGTTATCCCTGCCCTCATTTCAAGAATCCCCCGTGTAAGGTGTCCCCCAGGCTGACCCACTGCCATCCCAAGCTGCTGATGCAGCCACCAGCTGCAGACCCACCTCTGATTCTGAAGCTGGAGTGTTTGGTTGTCACTCTGTGATTCAGAACAAATGCCACCCTTTGGCACCAGCCACAATAAAAGCCTTCTTGAAACCCAGAGGGGAAGGATACGTGTATATTGTTCATGGGTGTGAAAAAAAAACCCCACCTCTATCTGGGTCATTTCCTTCCATCACAGCAAGTAAAACAAATGCAGCCAGCAAACAATCCAGACACAGGGGCTTGCTGGCAGTTAAACCTCACATTTTAAAAAGGCTGTGGTGTAAATGAAGTCAGTTGGCTGCATCACACACCATTTATCCTGGAGAAGGTCTGCTCCGAAGCGAGAGGCTGGGTTTGGTGAGTCTGTCAGCCAGGGCTCTATGTCCCAGTATATATTTACACTCCCACCAAACCTGGTGAGTGGGTTTGCTGTCAAACTCTCAAAGCACAACCCCCACAGTTTGGTTTGAAGCTCCTCTCTCACACTAAGGTCACACAAGAACACCAAAGAGATGCATTTGCTGCAGGTTAGAGCGATCCTGACAGTAGTGAATGAACGATTGCTCCTGTAAAGTACATCTTGTTCTGACACACTCGCTTCGTTGCGTTCTGAAGGCGGCTAAACCAGAGGCAGCCTTCCCCCCTCCCCACCCCCTGCCACCCAGCATCTCTTCTGGTCACATCTCAGGCTCACTGCAAGGGGCTGAGGATGGACATGGGTGGGACATGGTGCACAGTGGTGACATTTAAAGCAGAATAACTGCACATTTTTCCAGAGGAGTGCTTAGCTTATTGATGAAAGGAAAAGCATTTGACCCTCTGGTGTGTGCTAACTAGCCAATATCCCTACTGAAATAAATAAAACTCCCATAATCTGTTCCACTGGAGCCTCCTGCTATTATAACTGAAAGCAGGGAATGCTGCTGCAGACTTCCATGGGAGCAGCACTTGCCTCGTGAAGAACAATCAGTTTGACTTTGCATAATTCAGTAACTCACCATTTAAAGCTCACCAGGAAAGCCACCCTGTTTGTATGAGGGACAGCCTGGCTGGATCAGCAGCAGTGATGATAATAAAATGCTATAAAACATAGATAGGAGAAGTGATGAATTGGCTTTATATGACTATTTGGGCTTAAAATTAGGGCAGACAATCGAGAACTTTGCTGAATCAGCGCCTGGATTATTGGCACCAGTAATGAGCACAGACATTTGGGAAGGTATGTTTCACTGCTGCCATCGTATTTTATTTTTTGGAGATATTAAAGGAAGATATCAAGAAGATATAAAAGAAGTAATTAAAATCCTGTTTTGGAAGATGAGGGTAAATATTTGCTTCAAGTTTTATGGTCATCTTGCAAATCAGAATCATAAAGGCAGATGAGCTTTTGTTTAAAGAAGTTATTCTGATGTCTCAGCAAAAAAAAAAAAAAGTTTGGTTTTGGACATTTCATTAGGCAACCATAAAGATTAGGGACTAATTAAAGAGAAATTTTTGAGGAGGATAGGGGTTGTCAGGTGCCTTCAATAATGGCAAACATCTTCTGACATCCAAGTTTGTGTGGAAGTGAAGAACACAGACTTAGTACAGATAGTCGATGTGTGTTTGCTCGGGAGAGGGCTCTGACAGCTTAGCAAAACCGAATTTGTACTTAATTTGAGCAAAACTTGGACTAGATAACACCAAGAGAATACCAGTGCTGGAATGGAACGAGCATCAGACAACAGAAACAAGCTGGGGAACAAGTTACAAGGGAATATTTGCTGAAGCTCATTCTTCCTAGCATGAACCTTGCAGAAAGGAAAATTCAAAATGCCAAATGCGCCTGGTTTGGACATAAAAAAATAACTTCCAAAGACTAAATTTCTTTCTTTCTTTCTTTCTTTCTTTCTTTCTTTCTTTCTTTCTTTCTTTCTTTCTTTCTTTCTTTCTTTCTTTCTTTCTTTCTTTCTTTCTTTCTTTCTTTCTTTCTTTCTTTCTTTCTTTCTTTCTTTCTTTCTTTCTTTCTTTCNATCATTTTCTTACCCTTCTAAAAACTACCTTTAGCTTGACTTCACCAGAAGTTGAGGGACTACAAAACAGTTCTTAAAATTTTCAATAATATTCTCGTGTTTAGGGAAGGGAGGAAGGAGAAATTAACACTTGGATCCTGAAAAGCCAGTGTTTGAGGGATTCATGATTTTATTCTCCTCTCTGGGCTGAGTTCCCTGTCTGTACTGTAACTCTCACAGACCTTTCTTGCTGAAGACAGGAGGGCAGGCTGTGGTGGGGGTGCGTGGCTTTCCAGGCATGTGACATTCCAGATGGAGACTGGGCCCATCCAGGATTCCAGAAGCATAAGATGAGAGTTTACAACTCCCCATCATTCCAGTTGGGCTATTTCTTTAACTGTTTCTTAGAGAAAATATTTCATCTAGGTTGATCAGCTCCTCTATTCCATTAAATCAATCACATTTATAAAATAAGGGACTTATTGCAAAACTTGTGTGAGATGTTTGGGTTTTTTTTACCAGCTCTACGATTACATTAGTTTTTCACCTCTCTGTTGCCATTCCTAAAGCAGAGCCCTAGTTTGGTTTGATGTAATGTCCCTATTTAACATACAGCTGAGCACACAAGATACCAGGAGCACTAAATTCTTCCATTTCTCAGGTGAATTAACCCTGTGCCCGAGTACTTTCAGCACATCACCCCTTGGTCTCTGCTTCTAAGTTCAGTACTACAGCTGACAAAGAGAACAGGTGAGGTCTGTTAGAAGAGACAATCTGGTTTAATCAGAACAGATAATGCAATTAAAAGCAAGCAAAGAAAATCAGATGAGCTTTGATGTGCACAAGCCCTTCCAGTAGCAGAAAAAGGAGATACAAGTAGAACAAACACAAATCCTCTGCTGTCTCGCTGGAAAGAAGAGACAGATGATTGCTGCTCTTTGCTAACTGCAAAAGCTCAGTCTTACCCCTATTTACAGCAAGTACCAGAAAACATACTAATATATTATCTGCTGTTTCATTATCAGGCAGGGTTTAAATGATGAACTGGCTTAAGCAGTACACAGAGCAGAGCGTGTATTTACGGCGTAAGCACCATCCTTTACCTTGCTGCATGAACTGCATTGACATCACTGTATTACAAACCTCCTCTGCTGCAGGTTTACTCTGATATATCACACCACCACCACATAACAAATCTGGCCCATTAAGCATTCCCCTACGAGCACATGAAATACTCTGTTGTCCCCGTGGAGTGCAGAGGTAAGATTCTCCTCCATAATGGCTTTTAGCATATGGTCAATGGACAGAATTTGGGAGAGTTCCAAAGAAATTTGTACAACCCTGGCTTTTGTCATTTGTAACACTGGAGTACTGTGCCCTGGGGGTAAATCATCAGCCCCATTTTCCTAATGAGGAAATTCATCCAAGGTCACACGGTAAGTCAGTGGCACTGCAAGGGATAAAATTCAGGTCACAGGCAGGAATCACCTACGAGTTTCTCTGCAGATTAATTGCATTCCAGTAACTGCCCTTATGTGGCATGATAATACACCATCACCTGTTGTAACAAGACCTCAAGAACTGCAATCAGAAGGAGGCAGACATATGTCAAAGAAATGCAGTAAGCAGTGGTGGCTGACAGGGACCACTGCACAGCAAGGGAACTGGGCACTAGCTGGGAATACTTCTGAGAGAGTATTCTGGCAAAATACTGCTGACCAAAGCCTGTAGGCTCAAGTCCTAAAAGTGCTCTCATATATATAGAATGACCTTAGAGGAATCTCAGCAAATTCAGTTTAGTCCAGATTATAAGGTTTTATGTAGTCTTGCAAAACTCTTTCTAAACTAATCTTGCTAGACCAGATACAGTGGGGAGTTACCTGAGGAGTCTGTGGTCTGATCTTGTGTAAACCCAGCCATTCCTTTCTCATATGGGTATTTTTTTTCCTCCACTTGACACTGACACTAAAGCTTGGCAAGGTTAAAGGTGGTTTGGATTCATCTTTCTCTGATCTTTTTCTCTGTGCTTGTAATTCCCTTATATGTTATTTTTTTAAAAATATAAGATCCTTTAACCCCTAAAGCTTTTCTGTAATAGATAATTATCAAATGCATAATTTCTTCAACTAAAATGGCTCTACCTATGCACATAACAGGCTGAGGATTTCTATATCAAGCAACAGACATCAGACAGAATAGGATGGCTCCTGTTGGAAGGTACCTCAGGAGTCCTGTAGTCCCACCAAGCACACAAAGCAGAGGCTGTTTTGGGGTCAGACAACATTGCTCAAGGTCTATCTGGTCTGGTCTGCACACCCATTTGGTCCCATGGGATTATTAAAGCCGTTATCAAGTGTTTGCTTAACAAGATGATGTTTCCCCATTCCACCCAGATGAAATGCTTCCTAGCAGTTCCTTTTCCACTGCATCTACCGTAAACAGAAAACCCCCTTGTCATCTAGTTAATTACAGGGGCCAGTCCCTAGGACACACTCAGCCAGATCCCATCGACTGCAGGGAAAGCCCCATCGAGCTTCCTCTTCGCACGGGAGATGTTGGCTGCTCGAGAGCTCCAGAAGCACTCAGCTTTTCCTCCCTCATGTTCTCATGTTGCTTTAGCTGCAGAGGAAATTGAAACTCCAAAACCAAAAGACATTTATATTTTAGTGTGTAACTGTCCTACACACACATTTCCCAATTGATTGCTGTGGCCTCTAATTGGATTAGGTGTTTTCTATACATACGATCTGGTTTAACGCCATCTGAAAACTGACCATGTCTAATTAACTTGTCCTGTTATGAAGAAACAAGAGAATTACAAAAACTTACAGAAGTGATATGCTAAAGCACAGAAGGATTGTGGTCATCTCTGTCACCTGTCAGAGCCAGAATGACACAGAAAAACCTCGTTCTACATAGCAACCCTTCTTGCACTCCCTTCCTTCCAACACACACCAAAACCACATTCCTTATTTTCCCTCTGCCACACAATTCTGATTGTTCCTCTTCCTCCCCCCAGTAATTCCAACACACAGGGTACTCTTCCTTTAAGGTGTTTCCTTAGAGCATTCCAAGCACCACAGTGTAGGAGGCAGTGTTAATATTCCAGGCTTGGTACATAACTAAGGGATGTTACTTCCAACCAGATTAAGACATGAGAAGGAGGCACAGCACAACGAGAAATTAGAGATAAAAGAACTCAACTTGCTAGAATACCCATCAGATATTTTAGATATGTGTCACCAAGCCTGGTTTATTTAATACCCACCATGGTATTTTTCAATAACTTGCTCAGGCATCAGTAATCTAGTATAAATTTAGTTCACTCTCTGACATAACTCAAATGATGATACAGACATTTGTATGAAGGGAAAACACCCCCACAGCCACCTCCCTTAAAAAGCTTCCACCTTTGAAGTGCACTAGATTTGCTGGTATTTATTTATATTGACATTTCCCACCTCATTCCTGTGAATTTACTCCTGGATTATAATATATTTTATTCCTAGTCATAGATACTTTGGCAATGATCATGACAGAGCACAGAACTTGGATATCCATACATGAAAAGGAAATGCAAAAACAAGGTATAATTTCAGGATAAATCTTAACACCCTGGGGGATTTCTGATAGAGTTCACGCACCGACCACTGATGCTTTCTTCTGCAACTATTTATGGACCCAAAATAACATCCATGGTAACTTCAGATGTTGGAAAACAAGTCCAGAAAGTTCTTTATCCTCTCACATCAGTATCAGAGGTACTGTGGCCGGTTTAAATGCATTTTGTTGCTTTCACAGAATCCAGTTACCTAGTAAAATGTAATTTAGGAGTCTGAGCTGGAAGTTTGTCTGCAAGACACATTTATTTCTAGGAGTTATTCTTTTTGTATTCTAATGGGAAACAGCCCTTCCCATCCCAAAAAAGAACCCAACAACCCACCTCTTAGTGTCTAGTTGCAAGCAGGCCATGTTTCAAGCTTCCCGCCGTGTACTGGCTCCAGTGCCTGGATGCTCTTTCAGGCTGCAGGTAGAGCTACATTTAGCTCCTGACCCCACTGCACTCAAAGAGTCTTGGTTTATTAATATACCTGTTCTTCTCTTTCCCACTGGCCTTATTGATTTCCCTTTACTGTGAAATACTGAGGTTATTTTCAAACTGTCTTACACTGAGAGGCTTGACTTTTCCCACTTGCTCCTTGCCATGACAGACTTGCAAGTATGAGATATGAATTAAAGCAAACAAAAAGGATCTACTGGACTAAAACTAATAGAAAGGCAAAGCTCTTGTTATACAACATTTTTTCTAAATAAAAAATTTAGAGTAGGATGCATGCTAAGATTATTTTCTAGCTCTTCCTCTCACTTGCTTGTGACATTGCACTGTAAAAGGGATTTAGCATCTCTGCAATCAGTTCTGCATAAAAGGAGATTTTATTTATGAGGACTGATGGCATATGCTTGCAACAACATGGAGCTGGAGTGGACAAGAAGATGTATCAAATGGGCCTTGCATCAAAATTAGATACAAAGAAGAGAGATTTATGGATGAGGAAGTTAGAAGGTGATTTTGGTGTAGTTATCAAACAAAAAAATTACATGTTGTCTCCTCCTACGTCAAGTAGCCCACAGAGCTGCAATCAGAGCTCTTGAAGCAGTGTTGTAATTCCTACCAAGTTCACTTCCATAAAGAGCAACTTCTCTTCCTTCCCACTACAAACCTGCCACAAAAACACTAGCTGAGGGCTCCTACTGGGTTCAGCAGGACTCTGTTCAAGTGGATTTGGCCAGTCATAATTTACCACTTGTAACTCATTCCTGCCCTCCTCCCTCTCCCCCTTACACAGACTCTCCCAGGATTTATGGAGTCTTGGACTAGAATGTCACCACTCATCAGTTTGTGTCTGCAAGAGGCTACCCCACAGGTGCTTGTCCAGCAAAGAACATCAACTGGGAAGTGCAAAAATGCTGCTAAGGTCAGGAGAGATTGGTTGTGCACAGCCATTTATACAAATGCCTCAGCTCTTGCCTGGATTCTGGTCTGGGACCACTTTGAGGGTTTCACATGGCAAAATAGAGAGAGCCATGGACTTTACTGGGAATGAGAAGACACCACAAAGGTTGGTGAACCGGCCATCGAGTGGTCACGCTTGCAGGGAATGAATCATTGGATCCTTCACATGGAAAATCATGTCAGGGAACTGGAGACCTCAGGATGCCAAATGGCAGCAAAGCAGCAGATTTTAGGTAGTGCAATACTGCATTTGTTACAAGCTGTACCCACAACCAGAGTAGTCTGATGGATAATGAATTGGTTTGTTGCTGGAAAGGAGGGATGAGAGGCCAATCACAGGAATAAAACCAGGCACCAGACACTTGCACTGGATTTTCAGCTCGTGGCAAACCTGGCCAACTGCAAAACTGTTTCTGAACTGAATTAATTCAGAATCAATCAAAAATATATACAAGAAACAAAGGCACAAAGGAATAACTCATGTACCCAAACCAAAGCTTTCTGGGCTTCTACTTGGAATCTGTTAAATTCCAAACTTTCCTGAAGGGTTAAGTGTAGCAAATATATTGAATTGCTGTCCTTGTGCTGGTGTCAGAGGTTACCTGCAACATCCCTCTGTCTCTGGAACAAACACTTGTCAGGCTTCTAGGGCCAACTTGCAGTTGGAAAACTGCTGTCAAAATTGCAGAAACTCATCACTCCTGAGACTTCAGGCATGTTCCAGAGGACTTCTGGTAACACAGATCACTCCTGCAGGAGGCCTCTAAACTGAAATGCCATTTCTAGTTTTATTGCCTGTTTTAAGCTTGAATTTCACAGAAATCTCTCTGTTCTGATTGTATCCCACCTGCTGGTATATTTTTGTTCCTAACCATGGGGAGACTTGCAGCACATTAACCTTCCAGAGGTAAAGTATTTCATCTTTCAGTACTGCATCAGCAATAAAACCTGTGACTTACACTATTGCTCTATCAAAAAGAACTAAAAGCAGTGGTATGGATTTTAAAAAGTGAAATAACTACAACAGAACCACTATTGTTCCCATCACATTTGTTGCAATAAACACTGTTTAGATGGGGGATGCTAACTGATTAATTGTGACTAACTAAAAGTTGGTCCATTCCCTGGGATGCTCATGACATCACACACGAGATTCCTCATCCACCTGCATTAAAACAACCCTCAGAAACCTACTCACAGCTCGCTGCAGTCCCAAGCAGCAGTGGGATTTAGAGGATAAGAGCTCTGATCTCTTCTCCAAGCCACCCCAGAGGAATCCCCCTCGCCAACGATGCAGCCTTGGCGCGGCCGCCCGGGCAGTGAGCTCCCCCCGAGCCGTGCCGGAGCGCCAAGGTTACTGCAGCAGCCTTGGGAGCCCATCGCGCCGCTCAGGCCATTCAGCACTTTTACTGAATGTAGCCTTTCTTTTACTGGTGTTTTATTTTCTTCCTCATTTTCAGAGTTAACTGGTGCTTTTGGTTTGGGTTTTTTTCCTTTTGGATTGTCATTTGTACGTCTGCAGTCCTTCCCTGTGGTTGCAGAAGAAGGCTGGAAGCTGGGAGCCCTGGGTTCTCCTGCTGCGAGTGTCTGTCTGGCCAGATATTTATAGCCTTTCTCTCACTAAATTGCAGAAGTGTTGAGAGTTTGGCAACTACATTTTGGGGACAGAATCCTGAAGTGTTTACTGCCAGACAAATCTAAAGTGAGTTAGAGATTTTTTTTTCTCCTCATCAGGAATATATATCAAAATAAATAAGGCTTAAAATTATTTTTATCAGGTTCTAAGGCACATTTACTTCACTCTAATTAAGCAGTTAAATTTCAGAGGAAAACACTTGCTATCTTCCAGCTCTGTAAGAACAGTCACTAAGGCCAGGGGACATAATCCACAGGGTCTGCAGCCGTGTGGGGCAACTATGTGGCCCTTGCCCACGCTAAGTAAGAAGAAGCTGAGGACACTGAGTAGTTAAAACTCTGTGATTCTTCATTATCCACACCACACCTCCCACTGTAAATGCTATATCCATAATCAGAGAGTTTATTTTCCTTAGCTCCACTTTGATATTATTCAAACCCAAAGAAAGCTTGAGTTTTAAATAACAGGGAGGACAAATTGTGCTTTCTGAGAAAGGGAATTGGTACTCCTGCTTGAACAGATGTTAAGAATGTTTCTGAGTGTGCTAGACTCATTTACGAGTCTTTTTCACACATTTGAATCTTGGGGACATCAGCAGTTTGTTCAATATTTTCAGCCTTCTTCCTAAATGCCACACTGGGAAAATGAGGAGGAAAAAAAATGGAAAGAGAGAAAAAAAAAAGAAGAAAAGAAAAAAACAGACCCAGACACACAGAACTAATCTTCCATCAGAGTGACAAACAGTGTAAGCAAGGCAAAACAGTCAAGGCAAGGAAGGCACAGCCAGACAGTAAGACAAAATCAGGCTGGAAATACAGTGCAAGACGATTTTAACACACAGCTGAAACCAGTCACCTTCTGGGCTCTAGTCCTGGGTGAGTCTGGGAACACAGGGTTCTCCCTTCTGAGGGAGAACTGGACGGTACTGGGCCAGCATTAGCGAGATGGTCTCTGGTCTCTGCAGGTTTGGTCTCAGCTGTGACTCTCCTCACACATTACAGTCCCTGTCAGAGATCTCCCTGGGCTGGAGCAGGAATGGAAAGCACCCTTCCACTGGAAGCTCCTACAGGACACGGAAGGACAAGGGTTTGGCTGTGGTGGGTACACTGGCTGACAGGAAAGTAATTAGTGACAGCACATTGGTTTGGAATCAGAAGAATGATGGGTCTTGGTGGATGAAATTCAGTCACTTGAGTCTCTCCAACACCCACAGACAGAGCTCTTGAGGTGGGCCTGCTAAGCAACAAAAAGGTTCTCCTCCTGTTAAAATACCAGGAGAGGGGAAGAGAGGTCCCCGTGGAGGTGATGGTTCTACAAGACTTAGCTTCTTTCCTGTTCTAGTGTTCTCCTGTCCTTTACTGATGCAAATAGTTAGGCTTGTAGAGGGTTTAATCTTAGCAGTTATTATGGGATTCCTCATCAGATTACTACAGATCCCAAAAGACAAGCTGCACTTTGTTACTTCAGTTTGTACTGCTGGTCAAGCAGACCACAGGCCGTCAGCACTGTCAGAGCCATGCACCCCCTACGCTCGCTTCGCTGGGTTCTGTGCTTCAGCAGAGAGACCACTGCTCTGGGACTCAGAACACCTTATTTCCTGGTCAGCTATTTGCCATCCCATAGAGCTTTGAAAAAAAATCCCTTCCCTCATCCCTGCTTTGTTTTCCTTCTCATATTTGGTGTGTCTTGATTCTAGGCTTAAGTTCTCTGGGGCAAATCGTTCTCCACCCATGTTCCTCTAGAAACAATAGTTGAACTTGGCTTTTGGACTGAGCCAATGAGCAGTGATTTTTGTCAAGCATCCTTTTCTCTCATACATGCTGACATGAAGTCTTTTAATTTATACTAGAAGACTAATAAAAGTTTCCTGCCATCTCTAACTTCAGAAAGCCGAGGCTGATGCACACAAATAAAGGGATTATATAATTATATTGATAATTTACTTTCCCCTCCTACACTGCCAAAATATACAACAGCAGTTTCAGTTTTGTGTGATTTCCTGTTTACAGCTGGAAGCATTTCACCAAATTCACCACACTCCCCCCCAAAAACTTCAACAAATATTTTTGTTTGGGTAGAAGGTTTCTTGTCGCTGGTGATTTTCCATCATCCTTGGAAGGCCAACCCCTGAGCGGTGCATTATCAGTGACAAGGCAGACACGGTGGATAATGGGGCCAATTTTGCTCTCAGGCAACCCCAGTGACTTCATTGTCTGGTCTATCTGATGATAGGGTATAAGCTGGTAGAATGACTCATCAAGAAAAAAAAAATAGGAAAAAAAGGAAAGGCAGCCAAGTAAAGACACACGGCTGTCTCTGAAGGATAATTTTAATAGCAAGACAGCAAGAGAGCTTCAAAATGCAGCAAGGAGCCAGAAATCTCTGCAGAGTGGGGCTCAGCAAGGAGCTATGATGCTACAACCCACAGTGTGGAGCCTGGGGCTTTGGGGGTTTGGTTTTTTATTTGTGGGTGACAGATGAAAGATTTTTTTTTAATGGCTTTTTTTAAAATAAAAGCAGCCTCCTTTTTCTTGTTCCCAAAAAGCCAGTTCCTTCTCTTTCCTCTGCAGACACAGGCCAAGAAAGTGGAGCTGAAGTTAGACTCCTTTTTGTGTATGTTAACTCAGAGCATCAGCAACTCTTCATTATCACTCCATTTGTTAGATACAAGCTTTTAAAAATGTTGCTTCAGTCTATAATGAGTCTATTATATTATTACTTCATTCTCAGAAACACAGAAGGCCCCAAACAAGGTCAGGATCCCTCATGCAATGCACTGTACAAATCCCTGCTGAGAAAGAGTCCCAGTTCTTAAAGCATTTAAATAGATACATCAATCAAAGGGAGAGGAATAAACTGGCTGACAGCCACATTAGATGAACAAGACATTTAAATTCCCTGTTCTTTGAGTCTCCTGCCCAGTGCTCTTGGTCCCAGCTCCTCTCCTTCTGCAGAGGTACATGGCAACCTGGTGGGAGAAGCAGCCCAATATTCAAGATCCTGCCTGTCTCTGAAAACATCTTAAAATATGTCTTTTTCCAGAGCTGGTTGGGGGTCACCTGGTCACTAGAATCAGCAGAAAACTTAGGGAGAGAAGCTGCAACATTTGCCCTGTGACTGGGAAAATTTTTGTAATTCCTGTGTTTTCTAAGCTCATCCCACTGCATCTATTTACTCAGGTCATGAAGATTTGAAGGAACATGAGTAAAGGACTGGAAAATCACACTGAAAAAAAAATCAAACTAATTAAGTGACAGGAAAGCCAACACCACAAGAAACAAACACAAAAAAGAGACTTGTCAGCATTTGGACTGATACTAATTACTTTTTTGGTTTCTGAAAAAAGTTCCCAAGCTAAAAAAAATTAAATTCACCTCAAAATCACTTTAAATTTTTACAACACCTTTATAAAATCCTCAGTGCAATAGGATTGATATGATTAGAAGTCAGAACATAGTCAACACGGTTTAGAGATCAACAATACAATGTATGTGGTATCAAAGTATTTGAGGAGTCACGCTCCAACGTGCTAGATGCCTGAGAACATGCTGCTGGTGTTCTGGAGTTATTTAGATAATGTTCTGATTGTGGCTTGAAGTCAGTAATAACAAGCCATATGTTCACTTTTTCTAAAAAAATATTCTTTATTAATACTAGTGACACTATGAATTCGAAGGCAAAAAGTGTGTAATCTGTTCCTGTGGCATCTGAGTGAATTGTGGTTTACTTTAAAGGTCAGTTAATACTATAAGGTCTCCTCAGGATATTTCTTACTAAGAATCTACTGGATACATCTCCAGATTTCAGTCCCTGTATTATTTTATGCATCAGTAACAGATACACAAATCTGCCTTGAAGTAACCTGAATGGAGATTTATTTTACAGAATCCTCACAAGGAGGAAAAAACCCCACAGAAGCCCCTCCTGTCCTGCCAACACAAAACCTTACCAGTAGGTTTTCAGTAGTCTCAAAGCTGTCCATTACCTTGGCTGTGAGATGCAGAGGGGAATCCTCCTAAAGGAAGAGGACCTACCTGAGAACCCAGGCACCTGACTTTGGTGATACTGCTGTCTTAAACTGGAAGGTCACATCCAGTGGTTTTGGACATAAAATCATGACAGACCATGCAAAAGATTTTTTTACATCTTCAAAATAGTCAGTTTATGAGAGAGGACCTACTTCAGTGGTTTGACATACTTTATCTCACCTCCCAACCAGAAGTCCACTACAGTTAACTAGATTCAATTTGAAGTTCAGTTCTTTCATTTAGAAAAAAAAAATCAAATTAAAATACAGCACTTTGTGATAATCTCTCTCTAATCATCAAGGACACTTACTGTTTGAAAAATCTTGCATACCCAAATTAATGATCCATGTAGGACAGAAACCCAATGTTCTCAGGGCTGTATAAGACAATGCTTAACAAATAATAATAGTTATTACTAAGTCTTATGCACCACTGCACTTTCTAATACTGCCTTGAAGTGAAAAGGACGAGATGATGTGATAAAAAAGCCATTCCCAGGCTACTGCCCTCTCTAATGGAATCCCCCAAATTCAGAAATATCAGACAAAACCTTGTTTTGAGAATGTTTCCCATTTGCTCCTCACTAAATTTATTTAAAATTTTTCAGGTAAGCAACCCCCAGAGTAGATCTGGGTCACACATTACAGCTGGACTGCACCAGTTCCCATGTTTCAGGTAACTCCCAATCTCCAGGGACAAGGCTAGTGAAACACCACGGGGGAAGTCACCTCTGCTCATTAGCCAGTCCCTGATTACATTATTTGAGCATATATCAGCTGATTTTGCTAAGACAGTACCTAATTACAGTATGTCACAGTACAACCAACAACAGGAGCTTGTCAGAACACCCATGATGGAAAATGGGCCTGAAAAACGAGAACTGGGAGTGTGTAGACTCAACTTGCTGTCCAGGCTGCTAGAAATGGTTGATGCCTCCACGGGGTGGAGGGAATTAAAAGAAACCAAACCAAAACCAAGAGGCTTCCGGATAAAGACTTCAAAGGCCTCAGGAGGGAGCAGCTCCTTCCCGCTTTCCAGATGGAAAACAACTGCTCTAAGGAACACAGCTACATTCCAAATGAAGGGACTGGGACAAAGGGTTTCAGAAAAAGTCATTGTGCCAGGAAGACCAGTGGAAAAGTCAGCTGGTTAAGGACTCCCTGTTTGCCAACACTGCACTGTAGATCCACCAGTTTGAAGAGCAGCCCCAGTTCACTCCTCACAAGGACTTCTGTCCTCCCCCCTCTGCTGCAGACAGAACTGCAGAAGTGTCCTTAGAAGCACCAACAGCCTAAACATGAAAGGTGCAGCACGGTGAAACACCCGCCGAGATGGCAGCATTCTACCCTCAGTAAAGCACAGGGGAGAAGGGAGGAGGGAATAGCCACACAAAACCCCAATTTTCCAGTGGAAAAAACCCCAAACAAATCAAGACCCAGTCAGACCAGGCTTGAACCCAGCGACCTCCTTAGTCACCCCTCAATCTCCAAGGCTGGTGATTGTCTTTCCACAGTTTTTCCTCTCAATGCCCATCAAATTAGGTCTACCTCTCTGTAGCAAAGGGAAAACCAAATCTCTTTTGACAATGACATTGAAGTTTAATCCCAGACATCCTTTAATAAAAGGACAGGCTCTAGGTAGAAATTATTATGGCAGTGAGGTACCAACACACGAGACTTCAATACACATATTTCCATATATATACTTCATTATACACGAGACTCATCTATTCACAAGTACAACAAAGATACTTATTTCTGCCTTTCTGGGTGAACTATTTGGGCTGCTCCAAGCCCAAATGCATCTGTTGAGCACAGGCATCCAACCATTAACCGTGAGGCACCTTCTAACAGGAAGCAGATTGCAAGATGCGGATCAACCGCACGCAGAGCTCCCCGATAGAGGAAACAATTCTATCTCTCACAGAGAACAACTTCTCTGGTTCTGAATAATACGACACATTTGGCTTTGTGGGTCCTACAGAGTCAGCTGCTGAGGCACAGCCCCTCGGGTGGCACCTGGCAGCCGCTGGGAGGGAGCGGGGTGGCACCGTGTCACCGGGCAGGGACAGCGTTGGGCACGGATGGAAATCCCAACAGCTCGAGGTAGCAGGGAGCAGATTAGCGTCAAGGTCAAATAAACATCATAAAACTTGGCTTAAGCTGTCAATTAAAGAACAAACAAGGCCATCATAATTATAGGAGATAATTGTTATCTGCTGGGTGTTAATTAGATACATTTTAACAGAGCTGCTGTCACTGAGGGGAGAGTGAAAGTGGTCAAAGATATATTTTTTTAATTGTAATGATTTCATAATGAGTTTTGTTCTTCCTTCGGATGACACTGACATCTTATTTTGGATGGGTATGTTTTCATTACTATAATACTCCTTTTAAGAAGTTTTAAAATTTCAAAATAGTATTATCCTATCAAAGAAAAGCACGTGTTAAGATCTAAAAATAAAAATTGTAAGAGATATTTTCACTTTAAAATGGAAATAACTCTTCCCTAGACAGTTTCAAAAATAAAGTTTTCCATTTTATTAATTTTGAATTAAATGGAAATTTCAACCCACTCTAAATGATAAATAAGGACTAAAATGCCTGAAAGAACAGGGTGTACATCTTGAGTAATGCAGTGGTAGATGTGGCCCATTACTGAAGGTGAATATTTTCCTGAAGGCTTTCTCAGCATGAGACAGGCTTTGGGTCAGCTCTGAGCCCAAGTGGGACAGACAGGATGGTCCAAGAGTCCCATAGCACAGAGGCTGCAGCCTCCCAGTACCCACTGCTCACCCTGGAAACCAGGGTGTAAAACCACCTCAGAGGGACACGAGGATGGAGGAAATGCTGGGACATGTCATAGTTCTGTTCAGAGTCTGATTAATGACATATCATTGGAATCAAAACTAAGTGTGAAAGATGCAGAGCGTTACACAGCCACAGCCTTGCCCCCCCCCAACCACTGCCATCACAGCAGCCTCTCTCCACACTGAATTCCTTCCATCCTCAGAGCTCACCATCACACCAAACTGCAAACTTCTTCTACATTCAAGATTTACTCGTTATGAAGATAACCATCATTTATCTCATAAGTTTCAGAGCTTGGTATCATTTGTATTGGTTTTAGCCTGGCAAGAAAATACCAGAATTTTTTGAGGAGAACAGTGGCACAAAGGTTTACCACACACAGCCTAAAATAGTGTGAGAAAGGAACTGACTTCAGCTTGAATAATAGTCATTAAATCAAAACACTGGAAAATGCATTCCTTGTCAGAACACGGCCACTGGAGGGTTGCCCGGTCCCAAACAAAGAGGAGCAGTTCACAGCTGTAGGGGACATACTGTGGCTGTACACTGATCGAAGGTCTGAAGTGTACTCGTGCTCTGCAGTGAACTTGAGGCTTCCAGTTGGTGCTGTCAAGAGACTTTTCAGGTTGAATTGATTCCTGTATTTGATAATAGCTTTTCTCTGGAGTTCTTTCAGCATCTCTGCCTAAGTTACTGGAACAGCTGCGTGCTTAAGCTTTACACCAGGAAAAAACCCTAAGAATTAAGAACTTCCAGAATTATACGTGCATGAAACAGTAAATCCACTCAGAGAATCTCAAGCAATAGAGTGTTTTCATGGCAGAAAGAGTGGACACATTCCAAGAAGTGCTCCTCCAATATAGTGACAAAGTTCAACGTGACTCATGTGTGCAGGTAATTGATATTATTAACACAAACAGAAAATTTGAGGTCACTACTGGCAAGCACTATAAAAATCTGGTTCTTTTTCTATAACAGTGAAAAGGAATTACAAGAAAGGCAAACTGAACAAAGATCAAGTTAAATATTTAATATATACATGTATATTTAATATTCATCTAACAATACCTCATTCATAGCTTATGCAACCCAAACGGATCACAGGTTGAAGACATTTCCTCTTGTTCCACAAGTTAAACATTACAATACAATGTCCTTTTTTCCTTCCTTCCTACATGAAATGTCTGTGTTAGATGAAGAGCTGAGACCTTTTGTATCTGCAGAGTTAAGTGAACCCAGGAAAACTGGGTAAGGACTTGGAGTAGAGACTGTAAATCCTCTGGACCGTGCAGAGCCAGACCCAAAGCTGAATGATACTGGTGGCATGATCCAAAGACTACTGAGAGGATTTGCATCAGCAAAACGAGCAGTGGTCAGACATTCAGATTAAAATATAATCTAGAAAGCTGAGAGGAGAGGAGGGAATAGAGGCAAGTGCCAGCAGAGCCTGTTAACTTCTCAGATTCTTTAGAAGCTTGGTCTAAACCAGAAGATTTTTCCTTGAACTTGGGCTTGTTGCCAAAGGAGCTTTTCAAAGAGACATCTGAGATAAGAGGAGGCAGGCATCTATCACAAGTCAGCTATCAGTTCCAGGATGCATGGTTGCTAACAAGGCTGAACACATTCACTTACACAAGATGCCACCAACGACAGAGGAAGTCAAAGCAGCTTTCAGTGCCGCTTCTGCCTCGCCTCCTCTGGCCTGGCAACTGCTGCTGGTGGTCCAGTCTCCAAAAGGACTTTAACACACCCTTTGTGCTTTGAAATATGTGACCAAGAATTCAAACACAACATCCCATCACTTTGTGTCTTGCAATGCCACATCCACAAAGAGGAAAGAAAGGCACATGCCTACAAGATTCCAGCCTGCCCCAGGACGAAATTCATAACCTGCAACCAAAAGCAGCAAAATGTTTGATGTTTTACTCCTTATCCCCAGAGATGTGGGTTTTGTGAAGAAAGACCTGATACCCAAACACAGACAACCTGGGAAACTGAGGCACTGCCACCAACTCAGGCCATCAGGTGTCTACTGGAGAAAACAGCCTGGCCAGGGAGATCACAATGCTGTCCCAAAACAGGGGCAGACAACATGTGCTAGACCAGCCACAGGGCACAACCAACTATCCTGAACAGCAGCAGCGGTTCTCACCCTGTCTGATGAGATCCTGTCAGTGTGTGCACACGTGCTGGATAGCTGAGCTATATGTTAAATCATCAACAGCAACAAACAGATCACCCTGCTCAGGCAGGGGGTTGGGCCAGATGATCTTTCGAGGTCCCTTCCACCTCCGGACGTTCTGTGATTCTGCCACCTCTGTTCAAATACCACATTAGAATGAGAATCAAAGTCCCCTGAAATTATCAGTATGAGAAACTCACTCTCAAGACCCTGACAGGCACCTGCAGCCATGCCCTGACAGATACTTGCCCCCAAGGGCTGCTCAGTGCTGTGGTCCGTGTTGGAGCTCCTGGCACGGAGCTCTTCCCATGTGTCATTCCCTGCTCACCCACACCCCACATATGCCAGACCTTAACAATCATCCACTGACCCACTTTTAGTGTCAAATATAGGGCAAACAAAGGAGTTTTCTTTCATATCTGGAGCAATTCAGGTTATGTTCACTTTTGTCTCCAAAGGCAGAGATCCAAACTGAAGAGCATTGTTTTCCCACTCTCACTGTGCATCCCACACACCTCTGCTTCCTTCAGGAGAACAACTGAGCTATTGGCACAGTTCTCCTGGGCCAGTGCCTCACAAATTAAAAGAAACTCAAATCAAGCAAATTAAACTGCAAAGTTTCTACTGCAAAGAGGCATTTTTATGCTCTGTTTTCTTTTTAAGTTCATATTTTACAACAAAAGGCTGTAAGGATGCAACTTTTTATCTTAAACTGACTGGAGTTCAAAAGATCAATGGAGTGAAGAAAACTACAACGGATAGATGGACAAAGAAGTCATTCCAGGGTTTTTTTGGTGGTTTTTGTTTGGCTTGGGTTTTTTTCCTTCTCAACAAGCTCAAGCAAAGCAAGTTCCAGCTTCTCCAAGGGAAATGGCCAGGTTTGGTACCAGAAATCACTCTTGTACATCTCCCACTCTGTCAGGCAACACCCTGCCCATGAAAGCCACCATACTCAGGCTAAGGCAACTCAAGAGTTTGCCTACCTTCTCTACAGAGAGTGGTACACCATGGAGATGGGTATGCACTCTCAGGAGAACGGTTTGTATGTAGAAAATACTTTGTGGGATAATCTGGAAAACATTTTGTATTTTTATATTACAGTTGGAATAATCCAAGCAACTGAATTAGATTCTTTATAGGGGACCCTAAGGTTTTGTAATAGGGACAGTTTCTCCCTTTTCTCCTGCTGTAAGACCCCAACTCCCTTTGAATGTCACCTCACTGACCCACACAGGGGAAGGTCAGTTGTCTTGCTGTCCTGAAAATACATTTGTGTGCCACATTTCTAGAAATCCTGTAGCATTGCAATTTTGAAAGTAAGAGGAGCAGAAAAAGACTGAAACATAAATTTGTTGGCTCTAGAGCTCACTGGGAGACGCTGACGTCTATAAAAGAGGGAAGATACAGCTGTAATCACCAGTTCTGAAGGCGGCACCAGGGAAATCAATAGCAGACATACAATGACATCTTCGTGCTGCATGTATTGTAACAGTGGAAAAAAATCATCTATTTAGTGATGTCTTCGCTGGGTGGAAACCCAAACCTGAGGCATCATCTGCCTGAAAAGCTGCCCTGGGCTCACAGCACCTCCACTGTCCAGCTACTCCATCTGGCTTCTCCTCACCTCCCAGCAGCTGAAGAACTCTGAGGAAAGCAACAACACTGCTTATCCCTAGGGAAGATAAACCCGGTGGGTTGGGCCCAGGACACAGCTACACTGTTACAAGATACAGAGCATCTCAAAGGGAGCTGAGTGTAGAGCTTGAGTCTCATACATACACATGGTTTCCTAGCTGGTGAATGTAACTCACAACTGGCATAACATCTTGAAATTGGCAAACCATAATGTAAGGCTTATTCTTGTCTTCTGAAATCCAGATTGGTGCACATCAGGTTATACATACACCTCTTTAGTCCACCTGTATCCCACTTCTGTTTATTCCTCTAGGTGTTTTACCTAACACTTATCTGACACTGCTCCAATTAAGATTTCATTCACGCCATTGCCTTCATACTCAATCATCACTGCTGCCTATTCATGTAACCTTTAACATGATCACACTAGTAATCAGGTAATTGCTGTTATTGAGTGCTACTGAAAGGCTTCCCCATACAGCATTTATTTTTGCTGCAGGAAGATGGCAGCGACCTCCAAAACACCTGTCTGAACACAAGGTGACCCAAGCAGCCTCTAGGTACCCCAGGTAAATGAGAGGTCTCTTTGCTGACAGCACCAAGTCCAAGAAAGGAATCTTCAGGAGATATCCCCAGTACTTCTCCAGGTTATTATCATTATGATGCAAGGGTACAAGCACGAACACGCTCTCACAGAGCCACTGACCACACCATTTGTATTGTTGCCATGTGATGAAAACCATGTGTGCTACATCCTAGAAAGAACACACTGCCTGGCTGTACAAAAGGCACCTGCTGAGTCATTTAAATATATTTTTATGTAGCTCTGTCAAGTTCAGAGACTTAATTGAACATTTGTACAAAAGAGAAGAATTCAGTGCATGGTACAATGGATATTGTTTAGTCTAGTACACTGATTTATGCTCAAGTGGGATAAAATCTACATTTCGGCTTCTCTATTAGAGCTTCCTGAACACTGCCAAGAACTACTTCTTGGAATGAAAACGAACATTTGTTCTCATGTTTGCAATTCTTTTTATTCCTTTCACTAACAAATCATTTGAGTACTTCTTTTATTTAATTTTTTTTGTTCTATTTTTAGGAACATTGACAGAAAATTCAAATCATGTAAATATTTCTCCAACTCTTCTCCTCATTTCCTTCATTATATTTGCTTTGGGAATGATTTGTCTTACTGTCTTTATGACTCTTTCTCCATTTCTTCATAAAAGCTACAATTAAGCAGACACAGAATAATAAAAAGAAAAAAAATAAAGAAGCCAAACACAACCCAAAACTCCCATATGGCTGAGACAGCTAACTAAACATCATACACCCAGCAAACGTGAAGGGCTTCTGACCAGCCTGGTGATTTAAGTATGTTTGCATGAAGCATATGCCAAGCAACACAGCAGAGGGAAAACTAAGAAAATTCAGTCGTGGGAAATCCAGGAGCAAAAAAGGGATAAAGCTTTTGAATAAAGTATTTACTACATCTGGTTCATCCAGTTCTGCTCCCTCTCCATCCAGAACCAAGGCCCGTTCAGAATACGAAACATCATCTCCAGTTATTTTGAACTACTTGGCAGAGGTCTGAGGACTATAAAACATTTTACTACATGTTTACTTCTGTCAGGGCTCCTCCTTCACCTGCTGAGGACAGGAAGAAGCAGCATTCCAGCGAGGGTGCTCCAGTGTGTAGCGCTGTTGGGGTGCCGGAGTTGAGGCAGAGCAGGCTGAAAGCTCCAGGCCTCTCCCCCAGCAGGTCTGTTCTCCCAGGAATACAAATGTTCAGTGTGTGGAATGCATAAAGGATATTTATATGTCAAGTTGTGTCCTGCAAATCATTTTTCCTCTCTCCAAAGAATAAAACATCCACCCCAAAGTATAATGCAGAGTATAGGGTTTAAATAAATATTCATGAAGTGTATATATCTTTCCTTTGGAATGAAAATGGAGAAAAAAAGGATCCAAAAGACTATCCTAAATACCTGCCACCAAGACAGACAAGATTTTATAGTTATACTGAGAAACAGATGAGCAACACTCCCAACATCAGCATGTGCACTGGTTTAGCACAGTGTTAGTGTTTAGCACATTAATTGTTTTAACAGAATGCAGTTGTAAAAAGAGAATGTCTCTAAGTCTGCACAGGAGACCTTCCACCTCCAGTCTCGACACAAACAAACACATATGATGCTTAAAAAGATTCGGATTCATCCCTTTCACTCTCCTGTACCTCTGGCTTTGTTTGCCTGGGAAGCAGAAGTAACAACAAACCTGTGTGTGCTGCTACAAAACTGGTTTAGTTTGGAGATTTTAAGCATTAATTAATGAACTTTCTAAATCCAACCCCCAAGAAAATTACCCAACCCAGCAACGACGCCTGGATGTTCCATTGCTGTAGAGAGGGATTCCAGGTGAAAATTTGTATTCAAGTCACCACTTCCAAGAAGCACACCTGAGGCCCTGAGAGCTCTGGGCCTGAGGTAGGGTCTCCCAGGTGTGAACCCCCCTGAGTCTCTTCCCCCAGTGTATCAGTACCTCTGAACTATGTACCTTTATTCTGGTGGATGACGTGTAGATACGTATCTGCCTCACTACAACCCAGCTTTGAGAGAGATAAAGGCAGATTCCATCTGAGGGTTTTGTATAACCTTGGGACTGAGGTTTTGTCCTGAGTCTGTCAGGGTTTGTCCAAAAGCAAAAAGCTGTTTTCTGAATCATGGCCAAGCATCCTTCCCATGGGAGAGCAAAAAAAAGGGGGTTCTCATCACTTGCTGGGGTGAATTACAAGAATTACGTGACGAGACGGGGGAATTTCTTTCTGAACGAGACCCACTTTCTCCATTCCTCCTGAAGGAACAAAGACATGCAAGAGCATATTTCTTTGTGCTGCTGCCAAATAGTGGAAATTTATCATCATAATTAAAGAAACAAATTGCCAAAAACAAATATTATTTGCAGATGGATTCTACTGTCTTCTGTGAAAATTCTCTGTTTACATTTCAAATGAGTGAAAAAATAAGATTAGACATTTGAAAAAGCCCCAGGCCAACTATTAGGAGAGATAGTGGAGCTCTGAACTTTCTCCTGCAAAACACACCTGAAAGACTTTCTAATTTCTCAGCATGTTGACATTATTTAAATTCCTGTCTTGCTGAAATATAGCCAAAGCTGAAGCTCTAGCCTCCAGAAAATAAACTCCTGTTTAATAATGTGATGGGTAAATGTATCCAGGAAATGTCGCAAAATAAATCTGAGATAGATTAAACAAAACTGACTTCCTTCCCTATGTCAGATGCCTCTAATTTTGGCAGTTTGGAGTAACAAAGGAAGCAAGCAAGTACTATGAAAAGAAAATGTCTGTTTAGCAGCAGAGCTATAAAGAAAAAGTAGCACATTTCTAAATCTGTGACAGAAATCTAACCACAGGTGACCCGGTCCTCTAGGAATCCTGTGCTCAAATCTGTCACTGGCCCCAGTCAGAAGCACATTAGAATCATAAAATCATAGAATGATTAGGGTTAGAAGGGACTCCCAGAGGTCATCCAGTCCAACCCCCCTGCAAGAAGCAGGGACACCCCCAACTAGATCAGGTTGCTCAGGGCCTCATCCAACCTGGCCTTGAACGTCTCCAGGGATCCAGGGGCATCCACCCCCTCCCTGGGCAACCTGTTCCAGTGCTCCACCACTCTCACAGGAAAGAACTTTTTCCTAATCTCCAATCTAAATCTCCCTCCCTCTATTTTGAAACCATCACCCCTTGTCCTGTCACAACAGGCCCTACTGAACAGCCTCTCCCCATCTTTCTTGTAGGCTTTTTATCTCTTTTATTCTATTTTTTTAATCTTTTATCTCCCTTTATTTTCAGCATTGGCTATTGCTTAGGAATACGAGTGTGAGAGAGTACCAGAGCGTGCTAGAGGTTGTATTCATCCACCCTGTACCATGCCAGATATTCTTGCCACTCCTTGAGAAGTGTTTCCTACAAACCATCTGCAGGGATGGTTTGTANGCTTTTTATCTCTTTTATTCTATTTTTTTTAAATCTTCTTTTATCTCCCTTTATTTACAGCATTGGCTATTGCTTAGGATATGAGTGTGAGAGAGTACCAGAGCGTGCTAGAGGTTGTATTCATCCACACTGTACCATGCCAGATATTTTTGCCACTCCTTGAGAAGTGTTCCCTACAAACCATCTGCAGGGATGGTTTGTAGAAAGGCAGGATACAGGGCTGACACCAACACCAGATGTGGGGAGTTACAGATCACAGAAGCCATTAAAGTAATGGTAGACATGGTTCTTCATTAATGGTAGACATTGAGAATTGGCAGTCAAGACTCACACAGGCAGTTGATAAATAGCCTTTTAAAATAAAACAGATTAATGTAATATATGAGGGAAACACAGGCATTTAATAGGAAGGAAGGGTAATTTGGGGTCAGAGGGAAACATGACAGATTGTGAGCAGTCCTTTTCCTATGTGATAAGCAAACTTCTGCTCCTGGGTGACTCCCCTGAGTACCTGCCTCACCCCTTCTCCTCCTCCTCGGCAGAGCTGCATCCTCTTCCTCAGGGTGCTCCGATGTGGGTGTGCACAGACCGGCAGGGCTGCTGCCACCAGAGGTGGGGCCTGCCGGCTGCTCCCTCAGCCTGTCACCTTGTACAGATGAGCTACCCAGCTGGCTGAGCAGATGCTGGCTGAAATAAGGAAACAATTATCTTTGCACCTGGCTGAGTCCCTTAGATCTTGCTAGGAGATAGATGACCAACCATGAAAATATGCTGAAGAGCAGCCAAGAATATTTAAGAGATTAAATATAAAATTTGCCTAAGTCTTGTGGGTCGAGGTGAACTTTGTGTGCCAGGTTCTCTCAGGGTATCATAAGGATACCTACCCATGTGCTGTTCTAACCTTACTTACTACTCTGAACTGGGGTTCTTATAAGACCAGATGCTGCTCTGATTACAGTCACACACCCCTGAGTAAGCCACACTTATTTTGAGTGGGGGTGGAAAAAAAAATCTGTCCAATGAAAAGATAAGTGGGAACTAAAAGAAAATATTTATCCATGGTAAAAACCCCAAACAAGTAGGGTTTAAAAAAAAAAATTCTCAGCCAAGCTTTGACCCTCTAGGGATTTAGGAATGTGCTGTTTGTGTTATTTAGTAATTGCAATTGCCCATTTTCTAAAGAATAATGCTATTTCAAGCCTGTTCCCCACTCACTGCTTTCCTCTAATCTCTTTTTCTGAGCCTCCACTCTTAATGCCTCTCTGGGAGCATATAGGTGATGCTGAATGCTAATGAGAGAAAACCTACTGCAGCCCTGGACCAAAGGGCCGATTTCCTCCATTCAGCAGCAGCCAGCTGACAAGTCCTTCATCAGGCTCTGTGTCACTGCAGCTGTCCAGGCCCTGGTGACTCACTCGGTGGCAGTCTGGAAGTAGCATACCCACAGCTCTTACTCTAAGCTGTGGTGCTTCACCAGTACCTTAAACACAGCCTTATATGCAATGAGGAAGATGCAAACAGTAAAACATCTTCAGCAAAGAGAAGAAGAGTCTTCCCAGCATATTATGTAGAAAGGAAGGGGGAAAGATCTTTGAAGTAACATCAGTCTTCCAAACAAATTAATAGCAGCAAGATGTTTTGCTGTCCCATAGCATCCCTCCATCTGGTAGGGAACTTAAAAAAAATAACAAAGCCAAAGAGTTTCCACAGCAGCCTTCGAGAAAGGAAATACCACCTTCTTCACACGGATTGAGCAAGCAAGGGGCAAAGAACCATGTCCTCTGGATCACACAGAATAGAACAAAGCCTAAAGAAAAACACCAAGTGTGCTTGCTCAGCACTGGAGGAGTTCTTGGAAGCATGAGATAGTTCCACATATTATGATCACAGAGCATCACACGGAGTAAAGGAGGGGATGGGAAAGTCTCACTGCTTCCCACAGAAAACCCCACAGTAATAAGCCTGGGGAAGGAGTTTTCCCAGAAGACTTCTTCCCACATCACTTATTGGAGAGGGTGGGACATCAAACCTCAAAATATGCAGCTTGACCTGACATACTTGTTTTCTGCACAGTGAGTCTCCAACAGACAAGGCAGCTGCCTGCTAAAGGCATCCTGTTACCACCACACAACTCCAGAGGTTTATTTGGAGGGTTTTCTTAGACAACTATCTCCATATCAACCTTCCAGTGCCTTGTTATGGGAGGAGAACTAGGGCAAGGGAGCTTTCCAAAGGGAGAATGAAGCCCTAAGGTCTGATTAGTGGAAGGTGCTGAATGCCCCTGTGGTTTCTCCTTTTGTGGGAAGAAAGGAATGCAGCCTGCCTTACCTACCAAAAGTAGAGTCCCGAGGGCCAGGTAATCTTGAGTGCTCATCCCATACCAGACACTACCTGACACTCAACAGTGATGGATCATTGACCCCCTGTGCCTCAGTTTCCTCCTTGTCCCCTTAGGAGCTGTTTCACTCCAATGAAGGAACTCAAAAATGAACACAGTAGAGCCTATTTGAGCTGGGAAAATGTTCATTTTTCAGAACTTTTGGTACAGTTTTGCAGTTGCCCTGGGTAGGTCACAAAATGACTTTTCCTCAAAGCAATTGGAATGAGGAAATTCCTCATTTCTTTCTTGAGTAATGCTACCAATAAATGCTGCACCACCATGCACTAAATCAGCATAACCCTTCACGGCTCACACGTCTTGAAAGTGTTTATTGAACTTGTTTTGAACTGATGAGGACTGCAGCACCCTGGTGAAAGAGGAGGGAGGAAGAAGAGGCAGAGAGACCAAACAAATCTAACTAACAAATCCCTGCTCTAATCTCACAATGATGGAAAAATTTCTGGAGAGGCTGGTTTTCTTGCTCCTTCTTGGGAGCATTTTTTGGCTCCCAAGAAGAGCCAAAACTTCGGGAGAGAAAGGGGTGCTTATCCGAACGCGTGATTTTTAAAAACCCAGCCAAGTGCATAAGAGAAGCCAGGCAACTCTAGCCTCCAGAGAAATAACCTTCAAATCACAATTTGACAAACAATATCACAAACTATCAGAGAGGCAAGTGATCTCGCTGACTGCAGTGTTTTCATTCCCCTCTCAGCAGTGTGACCTCATCGCAGTCGCACTCGCACAGAATCCTATTACTGCTGCCTCAGCTGCAGAGCTGCAAGACAAAGGAAGGTTACAGACATCACTCCCCCCTGTGCCTGCCTAATCAATAGTTTTTATCTAATTTCTTTGCTTCAAGATACAGGAAAACAAGGTGCTGCATTTGAAATGGAAGGCTGGGAATAACTGAGCTTTGTGGGAATCGATACAAAATAGAATAGCTAACAATGTCATCCTGTCTGGAACACTGTGAAGACAGATTTGAAGTTTCTCTAATTATCTAGATGTTTGTATTTTTAAACACTTAGTGCCTGTAGTAAAATTGGCTTTATTTAGTAGCCATTGTGGCTTCAGAACTTTTTGTGCTGCTGGTTAGTCTGCTTGATTTCCTTGCATTTCTAGTCTGGATGGAAGTTTCCCTTCTGGTGTCTCTGCTGGCTTGCTGAATTGAGGAAGGTAATTTACACACAGCAATGCAGCAGGCTGAACCCTGGCTAGCAGGGACCAGCTCAGACCAGCTGATGGACAGGAGTCACTGCACTGGACAGACTTTTATCCCACTCATCTAAATGCAAGGTAACTTTTAATAACTTGACATTATCTAATTTCCTCAAATTACCTAATAAGAACATGAAAGCCTGACACTACTTAGGGTATAAGCAGCAGGGTTAAGAAAACCCCTAATGACAAAGAAGCTCACAGATCCTTAACTCAGAAGAGGGCAAGAAGTCAGAGTTAAGAGATGTAAAATCACCTTCAGCCATACCCCATTATGAAATGGAAGCCCCAATATTGAACATATTCTCTTTCCAAACACTGAAAGGCTGCTCTACACTAAAGCACACAGGAGATAGTTAAAACGAGAGCTGCTCAGCCCACTCCACTTGCCTTCATGCTTTTCACCCAGGTGCCAATTTCTCCTCTGCTGAGCTTCATTCTCTTTTGCAGTCCTTCATCCAGGCACCAACTCCAGCAAACCCTCCTCTTCCCCCATCACAACTCTTAAAGTGTCTCGGTGGGAAGTCGTTAGTTCCTTGCAGCAGGTGAGTCTCTGTGTTCATGACATGCAGGTGTATTGCTGCATCCTCCCCTGCCCCCCCAAAGGTGAATCAGCATTTTCCTAACAGCCCCTCAGCCAAAGCAATGTGCACTTCTACACATCCCCTCACTTTGTTCCCATGTATTGCATCCCAAATACAAAAGAGGCAGCAGAAGGGACATCAGAGGAGAACACATCATCCAGACTCTACTCAGAAAAACCTCTCTTCAACTGCCTGCCAACTAAGGGACTTGTGGTCTGTGACAGGACTTCAAGGTCAAAAAGACAGGGACTTCCCAAGTGTTTACAGTTTCCCTGTTGAATGTGTGTCTGGGAACGTGTGCTACACAGTCCCAGACACAGATGTGCTACTCTGGGACTGGGCAGCTACAGCTCAGTGGCATCCACACCACACTTGGGGTCTTGGGCTGAGGTGGGCTCAGTGTGCCCTGGCAGAGTTTCACCTCATGCTGCTGGTTGAACAGCATCAGCTTGGGCTTGGGCTTGGGCTGAAGAGATTGTGAAACCAAGCAAATGTGAAATTCCTTCTGTCACAAAAGTAGCTCTTGCACATGAACTGTAAGTGCTTCACAGCTGAAGCTTCTCAGCTGGAGTAAAACATCGTTTTTCAGTAAGCCATGGGATTTAATTTTTGTATAATTATGTGTCATTAATATGGTTAGTATATAGCATCTATAACCTCCCAGAAATGCAGTGCAAGCACCAACTACCCCACGGTGCCACTACACTGCAGCTTGAGATCTTACTTTTGAACTCTAAAAGTTTGGTCTAGAAGGGATTGTTTTAATTTAAGAATTGAGCTATAACAAACTCTAAAACTTATTTGGAATGATGGATTTACATTTAATGGATAAACCATTTTTTCTGGAATGAACTTTCATAAATTTGCCACTAGCTAGGTTTTTAAATACAGCTATAATTTGTGTGTCATGGGGAATTGCTCACTGGTTAAAGAGTAATCATTCCTCTCGTTCTTGCTGTCTTTGTGGACCACAGAACTGCCTATAAGTTTGGAAGCTGGGCACTGTAAAAGTGCAAGAGTGAAGATGGATGGATGGATGGGTAGATAGATAGATAGATACATTAGATTACCACTAATAAGTCTGAATCTGAGCTGCAGTAACAACAAGAACTGCATTATTATACACAATCATGCAGTTGCTCAGCTGATGTTTTAATGCTAACCTGGCAGGGAGATTAGCTGCTTACCCAGGGAAACCTCCCAATGCAAGCAATTCTGAAGTTCTAGACAAATAGTAAATTGGATTTAAATTTGGTAAAGTTTCAGATTCAAAAAAGGGAGACATTTTTCAAACTGTCAAAGCATTTCATGTTGACATTTCTTATTGAAAATGTTTGTTTCAGAAATGCCATAAAGTTTCATTTTGACATTTTCTGAATTGAACTTTTTTCAATTTGGCATTTTTCTTCTGAAAGTTCAGGTAATGTTTAAAAACAAACCTTCCTTAAGACAAGCTAAATAGGTAAAAAATGAAGTGAAATATTTTTCTCTGTTTTTTTATTCATAAAACAAAAGAGAAGTTTTGTCAAAGTGTATGACCATATTGATGTTTAATAGATCTCTTTTGGTTTCATAAATCTTATGGTCAGGTTCATAAATGCATTCTTGCATCTTAAAAAATCGTTGGGAATCTGAATGATTTTAGATGATGAGGTTTGGCTTTTAGCACATCAGAAGCATGAGATAAAACATTCAACTTAAGCTCTTGCTTAGGCTGATGGGGTTTATTTTGTATGTGCTACGGGCTCAAACTTTTGTTCAAGATCAGTCACCACCAGAGGGTTCAATTCACACGTATATTTGTGACTTGATCTTGGCTGAGGAACAGCCAGGATCTTATATTTATGATGCTATATTAAAACTCAGGAAAGGAGCCTAAATATTTTTTTCCTGAAATAAACACCAGCCAAACAAATTACAAGCTGGAGGTCTGGAGATGGATTAGATCATTTCACAGATGAGCTGGGACAACGCGTTGTTTCACCCCTGAATGTTGAGATGCTGCAGTT
Organism: Heliornis fulica; assembly: GCA_013399135.1. NCBI lineage: Eukaryota > Metazoa > Chordata > Aves > Gruiformes > Heliornithidae > Heliornis > Heliornis fulica. The sequence goes on from VXBZ01008964.1 coordinate 891,575, forward strand.
AGAGATCAGTTAACTGTTTCACATGCATCTGATTTATTTTATACCAGGGTGTGTTATGAACTGGCTAAAGCAGTCAGTCCCAGAGCTGCTCGCAGGTATCATGGAGACATTGCCCTCTATGGAGAGCACATCAAGTTGCAGATGTTTGAAAGGGTCAATCCTAACGTCTAGTCTTTAAATGGGGGGTGGGAGGGTGAGGGGAGCCAGGAAAAGAAGAAGTCAGTCATCTTGAATTACCAAACTGCCCAATATATATTTTCTAAGCATCTAAGTGGAAAAAAAAGAAGATGAGGGTGGAATTTAACCCCATCCAGGGATTTGTAAGCATCAAAGGAGGAGGTCCTACTTTTTTCTCCCTTCTCTGCATTCCTGCTGACTTTACACCTGGTCTACATCACTGATGGACCAGCTCTCCAGATAAGGGAAAAAGGTGCAGATTCTATATTTGTTGGCTTTAATAACTTCACTGTTTCATCTGGTAGTTCAGAAGTAAATGGGGAAACAGTCTTGGTCTATAAAATTAATTTGAAACTGGTTATACAATAGTAGGTCATAACGATTAATGGTTCACTGAGATGATACACGTGGGGTGCAATCCTTCCTCTGGTACCAGTCAGTATTTTCACTACTGATTTTAGTGTTTAAAAAATAAACACAAAAAAAAAAAAAAAAGCAGCAAGCAACCTGGACCAAGACATGAGGGCTTTGACCAACTGCTGAAACAGAATCAACAAACTAATTCAAGGAGGGGAGGTGCATGGTTCTACACAGGTGAGAACAGCCACTTACACCGAGAGAAGACTGAACGGGGGCCCAGGCACACACCTGGGTATTCCCATGGATCACAAGCTGCACAAGACTCAGTAACATCACACGAATTTGTGAAAAGTGGCATCACTTCTGGGGCATGTGAAGCAACCCTTCAGGTCTCCTGATCATTGGAAAGGCCTTGCCTTGAGCCCTGCATTCAGCACAGCACTTCCAGAAGGGTGTAGACACTGGGAGAGGATCCAGGGATGTGCCACAAAAGCACCAGGAGTTCAGGTGCCTAAGGAAATCTTGAAGGAATGTACCTTGCTTAGGGTAGAGAGGAGGAGATGGGAGGAAGTTGCAAATAAAGGCAGAAAATAAACTGTTCTTCATGTCCATGTTTAGCACAAGACGTAAACTGCAGCAACGAATGTGTCACATGAATGCAAACTGTTATTAATTAATTATCATTACTAATTTATTAGTACTATACAGTGCATCTGCCAACATTCTGCTAAACACTGCCAGGCTGTGGGTACTTATGGTTAGTTACCACTCATAAAGTTCTCCCCAGAGACCAGTTCTGGACATCAGCCAGCCAGTGTAGTCTCTCCTTAATTTAGAAGCTGTCCCGCTTGCCCAGACCTATGAAGGAAGGCAGTGCCCATGTTTAATGGTGGGCTAGTAGTTTATGTCCCTTTGGCTGTCACTTACTGAAGGAGGAGACAACAACTATAACATCAGCAGCTTGATTGGACTATTTGGGTGCACCCTGGCCAGGAGCAGCCCCATGGTGTGGTCAGGAGATGGTCTGTGCTGCAGCAGTTGAGCAGTGGGAGCGCTTCTGAACTGCAACTTGACTGATTAGGGTTAACAGATACTGATTATCATTAATGGCAGCTCTCACTAGGGTTAAGTTAGGCTTTTTCCAAAGAATGCTAGTTAAATAAAAATTGGTTATAAATAATTGGCTCAGTGCCACCTCTAGGAAATGTCTGACGCAGAGGAGTGAAGTGACAGACTCTGGGCCCTGAGCAGAAGTGAAGCTGAGGGACACAACGTGACAGAAGCTACTTAAGTCTCCATGAGATTTCACTACAAGTCCTGAGCCTCAGGAAAAGAGGAACAGACAAAGCAAACTCCAGGAGCTGCCTTAGCACTGTAACACATCACATAATTAACTTGTGGGTACTCTGGGAGTCAAGGGGTTGGGAGCCTCTGCAGTGCAACAGAGAACCAGACATGTGGGTAACACAAACATCAGTCAGAAGCAACATCTGTGAGGAACATCTATTCCTGACACTGATTGCTTTCTCCCAAGCAACATCCTATCAAAAACACAAGCTATTTTTCATGTCCAATCTCTTTTCTGTTAAAAGGAAGACTCCAGCAGGAATGACACTTGTAAATGACTGTTTTCTTTAAAATAAAACTGAAGAATTCAGAAAGGATCATTACAAATTTCGATATGAAACGGTCCCTTTTCTGTTTGAGGTCAGGTTTTGTTTCAAAGTTTGAAAATATTGGTTTAAAATGCAGTTTTTACAAATCTCAAAATAGAACATCAGAATGACACTCTCTGAAGAGCTGGAAGCTTAAAAAAAATTCATGTCAGTGAAAATCTGAATAAAAGTTTTCAAAATAGCGCAGAATTCAATTTCATTCATTTCTCATTTAAGAATTTCCAGGAAACCAATAGCATTGGATTTCTACCATCTCTAAAAATATTTGAGAAGTCTCTGTAGTTGTGATTCATTAAGGCAATACCCACATAGCTGTGGGCAGGACTTGTCTCACCTAGTCTGAGCCATCTACAGTGTTGAAATCCCTGTCGGAGCTAGTCATCACAACCTCCTCTGATGTCAGGGGTAAGAAGCTTCTGAGATACAGTTTTTTATGGTAGGCATCTAAAATAGGTCAGGCACAACTTATTTATCTCCACTGAAAATAAAGGGAACCCAGATTAGATGGAGATGGTCTGCCTTGTTGATGACATGCTAAGCATGCACGTTTCTACACAAATGAAGCAGCTTTAACACTAGGAGTGATACTCAAAAGGTATCACACCATCTGTGAACACAATGTCTACAAGAGGTGTCATTCATTGTGGAATGGATTCTTTTCAATACCTACCAAATGTGACCTGGAGGATCTTCTTCGGGGCACTACCTCAAGGCCATCTGCTTTCTCTTCTGTTGTGGCTGCTTTTTATTTGTTGCTCAAGACAGAGGTATGTGGGTGTCTTTGATAGTTTTGCTTTCTGTAGTCCCAAGGACTTCAGCACAGAAGTACAATTTCACTTAGACATTGAAAAGACAGAAAATGTGTGAAAAATTGTAATGATGTTCTCAAGGTTGTTGAATTAACTTCCTGTTGCTCTCACTGACAATGATTTATCTTAGTTGTTTAAATTCTGGTTGTAAACATGATGCAGTGAGGTCAGCTCTGCTCTCATTGTGCCAAGACAGAGTTTTCCAAAGCCAAGCATGAATCTCCTACTTTCAGTGCTCTGCTGATCATGTTTTTAGTAACATGTGCAAGGAAAATAACCCTGGCTACTTAGACAAACGTGTGTAGGTCACTTATTGTTCCACCACAGTTCTCTGTTGTAACTCTTTAAGCTCCTTATACATCACAATTGGAAGAAATCAACTAGTGCCTATGAAGTAGCATCTCCACTTAATAGATGGGAACTAGAGCCATGGTGTTGCTTCTACTCTTCCATCTCAACCTCCTTTATTCAACAGAGTGTAAGTGTTAAGACTTTCCAGGCAGGTCAGGACTCTGTCCTTTGAACAGCTGCTACTGGGAAATACGTGAAGCCAGAACTAAGGATGTGAGAACAAAACATTTCAGAATTAAATGAAGATAAGTTCTTTCTTTTAATCCAACAGATGGTACTAGATAAAACAAAAGGAAAGAGAAGCCACACTGAACTGTGCAGCAAAAATATGCCATAAGGATCTAATGAGGAAAGCGTGTGGCCAGTGATGGAGCCACGAGAGCCGTGAGTTAGCAGTGGAGAGGACAGGTAACACAACCCAGCAGGAACATGGTTATCCTGCTGCAGACCCCCATGGAGCCAGGCTGACCACAGCCTCTCTGCAGGACACTCAATCTGCCCCCTTAATGAAGATCCATTTACCTGGTGTGTAAACTCTAGCATTGACAAGAACAACAGTAACAACAAAAAAAATCCCTCTAAAGACTTCATGGTCTCATCATCCACAATATCAGAGGAGCCACTGACAGAAAACCTCACTAACACAGTATTCATGGGATACAAGGACACATGATTAACACTTCATTAAAATAATGGGCTTTCTTTGGGTTGCATCAGTCCATTCCTGGTTCACTATCAGTGCCATGAGAAACCAAACACAGAGCAATTCTGGGACACTCCTTCCTAGTCCTGAGCAAGGCAATAAACTTGTGTCCCTCTGTGACTGTCACACTTCTTTGCAGCACACGACACCTGCACAGTCCCTACAAGGGCAGAGTCTGGACTCCCTTGTCCTGGCTCATCTCCAGCTGTGCCCTTTCCCATGGGATATAACAGCTGCTGCAGAATCCATCTCCCACGAAGACAAGCTGTTTGTCCTTTCTCCTGCCTGGCTATTCAGTTCATGGATCAAGCCAGAAGTTGACTTGATGAAGACATCCAGCAGGACATGGGGTGGAAGGTACAAGTCCTTACCACAGGAAAGGGGAAAGTCTGTGGTAAACCAGTCAGTCCACTGTGGTGCTGGGAACCAGACCTCCACATCTTGGTATGCCCAAGGTCAAAAGAAAGTAAGAAATTGCCTCCTAAACATCTAGAGCCAGATTCCAGGAGGGATCATTCTTTCCTTGGTGAATTATAAATGATGTTTGGCCATCATTTGGAGCAGGAGCAAGCTTAATACATACAATTCTTCAGCCAAACCTGCCAGCAGACACATCACAGGAATTTGCATTGAAGCTTAGTTGCCTGGGATTTTTTTTAATGGAGAGCATATTCAGCTCACTATATATTCTCATTGTGTAACCATCTATCCATCATCTAGAATATGCACAGCTATAAAAGCACAAACCAGATTGTCATTGTTATTTTTTGAGAAAACATTCCTTTGTTCAAGTGCAAAGCTTTGTCTCCTTCAGTTGTACTGGGGTTTAGTTATTCTAAAATCTGACTTTATAAAACCCTCTGCAAAAGCAGATAAAATGAAGGATCTCTGTGTAGGAGTGATTAGTATTCTGTAGTGTCGCAGTACATTTTCATACCGAGTTTTTGGTGTGTTTTTCCCCCATCAGAACAGTACACTTGTGGGCTCTGCATACCTTAAAATAGATTGCAGATAACATTTTTAAAAATCTACATTTGGGCCCCTTAATTATCCAACTTTTGTGCAACTTTTGAAGGAGTATCAGGAACTAAAAGTGTGGGTGACTACACTTCTGGGGCCAAAATCAAACACAGAATCATGGAATCATAGAATGATCAGAGTTGGAAGGGACTCCCAGAGTCATCCAGTCCAGCCCCCTGCAAGAAGCAGGGACACCCCCAACTAGATCAGGTTGCTCAGGGCCTCATCCAACCTGGCCTTGAACATCTCCAGGGATGGGGCATCCACCACCTCCCTGGGCAACCTGTTCCAGTGTTAACATGAACATGAAGTGTTTGAAAAATCTAGGCCTGAGCAAATATTTAAACCAGAAGCAACTCAAGCCAACAGCACAAGATCAATGGATGTTCAAGCTGGTCTGGGCCAAATGTCTGGGAAATAAAGCTGAAAAGAAAAAACTCCACAAAGCCAAACCCCATTGTAGTGACTTCACTACCCCCTAAAACAAAAAAAAATCAGTTGTGTTTTTTTTCTCTCTGTCCACCATGTGTGTTTTATTGAAAAGATTTATCTTTTCCCTCTCAGTGCCCTTGAACAGTGATTTCCTTCCTTGTTTTCTTTATGGATATTATATACATCTAGAGCTGCCTTTAACCCCAGTATCATTCCATCGATTTCAGCAAGATTGCTAATATGCTTAGTGATAGGCACGTGCTTAATTACCAGGCAGAAAAGAGACTTTAAATAGTTCTCTGATATGGGAAAGCTGGTTTAGCTTAACTACAAATGTGATTTGCCTTGTGGGAACCTTTGTCTCACTTCCATGATTGAGGGCAAACCATAATGGAGTAATGGGCAGATAATGCACTTAACTCCCTTTTTTTAAACAATATTTTATTGATTTAACTGAAAATCTCAAGTCTGAGGATTTACTCTGTATAACGCCAGCCAATAGCTGTGTTAAAGGAAAAAAGGGGGAGACACCAACACTTCACTCTGAAATTTTAACCCTTTCAAGTTTGGGGTTTTTTTCCTTCATAAAGCTCCTTTGTCTCAGAATATAGTATGAAACAAAGGCAGAAGCATTTCCTTGGCAGACCAGTTGGAAACACAGGGAAGAAAGGCAAAATAGGGACAGCCCAATTTGTGTCACAGCTCACTACATTAGCGCATGTCTAAGCCCTGGATTTTTCTCTCTGTTCGTGCCAGCACTCCTTTGATGATTACTTTATCTGAAAAAGATAAGACATTATGAATTTGATTATGGCATCACTCCATGGGGTTTGACAGGGCCTCAAGCACATTGGTAAATTGCTGTCTGAGCAGTTCTGTTATTATTACATAGCGTGGCTCACAGTTAAGGACTAAGCTGGAATAAATACAGCAGTTTTAAAACTGATAGCAGTCACTCTTAGCCTTTAAGGAAATGATTCTTTTAAAGTTGCAGTGTCTCTGCATTATTTGCAATGTCATTCAGTCAAACATTAATGATTGCAGGCCTGTGTGTTACCTGCAAGCTCAAAGCAATCCCAGAGCTCAGCTCTGCAATGCCCAAATGTCATCTCTGACCATCTTTGTAGAATTTAATCAATGCTTAAAGTGTACAGGACTGACAGGCAGAACTGTTGATGGCAGTTGCTTTGAGACTGATCATATAATTTTCAAGCTGAGTTTTATGACTGTGCAGTATTTTAAGCAGAACAGTACAGTAACTGTAATTTTAACAAGAGGAGCATTTTATATTTTTTTTTCCTATGCACTAGTCTGGAATTCTACACACTTAATAGTCTCTTAGTTTAAAGACCTCAGTCTCGGTACAAAAAAAACTAGTATATGCTAAATTCAGAGTAGGTCATCTGAAGAGCAAGCACATACATCACTTCATTGTCACTGTTTCAGAAAACCAATTAGGTATTATTATTATGCCTAAAAAATAAAGGATTATAGTCAGAGGGAAGTCTAAGGAATCCTGAAGTGGGACCATGAAATCTTCTGACTCCGTAGAGTGACTTGAAGCACAAATAGGGGAGAAGGTTTGTGGCAGAGGTGACATGTTAAATGGAAGACATCCCACTGGAAGGAGGAAGGCTCTTTGTGGATAGAGTTGGTTAATTTTGTCCTGCAATAAGCAACAGTCTATCTGAAAGTGAGTGGTTTCTACCCTCCAGTTAGGATGTGGCCACTAGAAGAGCTGGGACTTTATCAGCTACATCTGGGAGAAAACCAGCTTCCAGTGGACAAAGAGGATGTAGCAGGGGCAGAAAGGGGTGAAAGCCATGAGAAAATGTAAATAACAGTAACATGTTTTTTCAAAACTATCTTTATTTATCTTATTATCTTGCAGTTACTGCCTGATCATCCTGCAGCTGACCATGATCAGTGCAAGTGTGGCAGGAATCCAAGACGGGACCGGACCAACGACAGGGGACACATTTGGGAGGGCAGAAACTGCAGCTGTTTCAGTGGGAAGAAGAAACTTCATTCATAAGGACCAGAAGCCCCTGGAGTGCTGCAGGGAAGAATGACTGCCCCCTCCTGTGTCATAAGACACTTGTGATTAAAGGTGTATAATCCAAAGGGCAAAGCCTTCTTTAACTCACCAACAATTTCCTTATTTTGCTGGATTAAAGGCAAAGTAGAAATCTGCTGAAGGTGCTTTAAATGTGCTACAACATGGTCATATTGTGTTATACCTCAAATGGACTGGTACTCATAGCCAGGTCTGGGAAGCAGTTTAGAAGTAAAGCAAAATAAGAGTAAGAAAACTTCCCTAAACAGGTGAGAACTACAGGGCAGCCACAAACATACACATGTTTACCTCTGGGTGAGAACACGTGAGTGAGTGCACATATGTCACCTCTCAGGACTCAGACCTACTTCATTTTCCTGAGAAAGTCCCATCCCCACCCCCCCTCCTCCACTTGGTTCAGCTGTAAAGCAAGTTGCAAGTGATAACAGGCCTTGGTCTGCTTCTATTGCCCAGGGCTCAAAGCTCATTGAGGGAGCCAGGGGGTTGCTTCAGCCTCCATGCAGGGTCCAGCTCTGCAAAGTTCCTCCTAGAAACAGTTGGTAGCTGGGACCTTCCTGGAACTGCTGTTGTGGAGCAGGTTTGCATCTCTCAGGCTTGGGCAGTCTGCAGAGCTGTGCTGCCCTTGCTTCCTCCTCAGAGCAGAGAGGCCCCTGCTTTGATGTGCCTCACCAGGATCCAAGAAAAGTGTATAGAGAGCATTTTAATAACTAAGAATTATGGATTTGAAATCAAAGCTGCTAGCACTGCCAAGCTCGACCAAAGCCTTTGAGAAGAACTCTGTCAAAATGCGTTTCTAAGAAGAAATTATGTTCTAAATTATTTTTATGGAATGTTCCAATGTTAAATGAATATTTAGGTTGCAGTTCATGAAAACCTCCCCCTTTTGAAAAAATGTTTTCATTTTTCAGATTTCTCTTTGTCAGCATTTCTAACAGTAAAAATGACAAACTTTCATGGGTAGGTGCCAATGGAGACAGCTGTATTTTATTATTGAATATTTCTGGTGCTTAGTTTGGCACCAGTCCTGTTTATATTGCTAGTAAGATTTCATGCAAGCCTTTGCAAGGTCTTGTGTTTAAACTTAAATGTCTGATATGGTTTGTAATTGATTCCACCCTGTTCCTTCCCTCCTCCTTAGTCCAGTTTGTGAAGGAGAATTTATCGCTGTGTGGGGAACACAAACCTTCCAGCTCTGCAAACTCAGAGACAAGAATTCCACAGCAAGATCCTGGAAACCCCTGGTTCTGTTATGATTCTCTTCGACTGCTAGGAGGATGTATTAATCCCTGCTGTTCCTGCCCTTGGATTCTTTGTGTGTGTGTGTGTTTTGTTTAATTAACTTTTCTCAGGGTTAAATCAAACCAACCCATGTGCTTCCCATCTCAGAGCAAAAAAACTGGCTCTTGCCTGTACCTCCCACTCCTTTATTCTGCTGTCCCCGTGTGCCACGGAGTCCCTGCTCACCACAGAGGGACCAGGAGGTTCAGTGCCCACTTGAGTGAGAGTGGGAGAATCCCAAAAAGCACCTTCACAAGAGTATCCCTTAAACAGGAAGATGGATTTGCTTTGGTGCCTTTCTACAGAACACCAAGTGGGTGAACGTCCCTCCTGCCCAGGCTCATGTTACAGGAACGTGAAGTCAGCAAATCAGAGGGTTTGTTGTACAGGAGTGAACTGCAGAAGCCAGCAGAGAGTTTTGTTAAACCCATTCGCTCGAGCTCCATAATGACAAACAAGGCAGATTCATTGGGCTTGTTCAGGTCTGTCCAGAGCCAACTATAAACCAAGAATAAAACACCCACCAGCCAATTTAGCATGTAATGAGCTGCTCCTAATGGAAACCAGTGAACTGCACTTGGCCTTGAGGATCATTTGCCATTGCCAAGCCCTCTGCAATAGCCACTCCGAGCACAGAACTTTTATCACCACCATGTCTGATACCAGACACTGCTGGCTCTGAGATGCTCAGTTTGGCACTTGCCAGTACTGCCACATCCCTGCCTTGGGCTGGGGTCTTGAGGGTCACCACAGCACAAGAACAGAGTGTGCACCATGTTCTGCAGCATTCTCATCTTGTCCTTATCAGATCCTGCCCAGAGCTTCACTATATTTAAAATTAGCTTTTTCTTTTGCCTTGTTCTATATCAGAACAGCTTCCATGCCTTCAAAACTCATTCTCTATGCACTGCTGATAAGTATTATGCAGAAAGATAAAATGGTTATTCACAATTAACTCAGGTTTCTGTGTTACTCTGCATTCCTTGGCGGGCTGCTGTTAAAACTGTAAATATACTCCCTTACCTCATTACTTTACATTTTGTTAGCTTATCCTGGGCAGCTTATCTTACCATAACAAATTTCTCTATAGCCATAGCTGGAATGACAGTGTGTTTCTGTACAGGAAGAAAAACTATATGGGGCTTCAAAAGTTGATGTTTCTCTCTCACCCACCATAAAAAAAAGTCTAGAAACTTCCTGCAGCCATAAAACTCTGAAGATAGTTGCACAGGGTATGATTGTCCTTCAAGGGAAATGAAAGAATACTATCTAGATTTCAATATGGAAAGAAGCCTATAATTGCATGTTATGCAGATATAATTCATGACAGAATTACAACAAATATCATATGCCAGTAACTCAGACAAAGAGCTGTCGCGTTCAGCTAATCCCTCTCTCATGGGGTGAACAGAAGATGGTGCATCAGTAAATTGGCACCAGAGTCTAATTAGTGCTCTCATTCAGCCTACTAAATAGGAAGAGATGGCAGAATAAGTAGATAATATTTAACAAGCAGAGGGGCAGGCAGGCAGATCTGGATTAATATAAACTACAGGCCCAAAGATCTCTAGAGAGTGCAAAACACAAGCTAAAACTTCACCCAGCCTAATCCCACCGGATTGCAAACCAGGAGCCTTGTAACTCCTTCTACCCCGATGCACATGAAGCCAGATGAACCCAGGTTTCCTCTAACTGTTCATTTCAACTTGTACTATGCAGGAAGTGGAGGGGAATAGGGCTAGGTCAGGATAATAACTTATCTATGAAACATTTTTGGAGCAAAAGGTCAGGTAGAGTTCCAGGAGAAGCGAGTTCCAAAGGAATGTAACTCCCTGTAAAAATTCCCATGTCCAGCTCCCACTCCCATCCTGATGGGGATGATTAGCTGAAATCTCGTGATGTATGTAGGTGTTGCTAATGAGTCAGAGAGAAAGAAGTGATAAATTAGGTCATTTAGCCTAGTCTAGCACCGGTGTGTGGATAGGTCAACACTTGATTCTTGACCCAGGGCTCGTAGGCAGCGTGAGGCACACAGCACAAACATGATGAGGTTCTATTCCACGTGGAGGGGGGAGAACTTCACTGCATTCAGCACTCATCAGAGGTGCTGGGCAGTATTCAAGATTTCTTGCCTGGTAGGAAAGCTTTGTTACAGGCCTGGCTGGAAGCAGATAGGCTTCTGGATTTAACATCTGAGGATAAGAAAAACATGTCAGTCCTTGGCTAGGGGCACATAGACCCTCCTTTTCACAGCACTAGGAGAGCATTTCAGACTCTTGCACTCAAGCATCTTGTAGGACCTTGACTCGATACAGGTTTTGACAAGAGGCAGGTTTATGGACTGAACACCAGTCAGGTAAATAGGACTTGCTGAGAACTAGCTCCAGTAAACAGCTTGCTCCAGTGACAGGAAAGCCCATGGTATAATCAGTTTGATTTTATGATTATAATAATAATCTTCATTAGACTTAGCATTCATTGAAGCTGAAGTTGAACTATGGTTTAGAATTGTCTATTCAAGGGAAAAGTTGCAAGAACTGGAAAACCATAACACAGAATGTAGAGAGCACTAGCAGAGAAACTCCAGCAGAAGACAGTTTTCCCTGCACACAGAAAACAGAGGCTTTTTCTTCATCACTCTATTGACAGGATCCTATTGTAGAAGCAACAAGAGTCATTATTTACTAACAGCCCCCTAAGTGGGCAGAACTGGGTGTTTAGGGATCCCACCATAACAAGGCTATTGGAGTTATTTTGAAGTGAAGGCAAAATTTTGATGTTTTGCCCATGACACATATAGGGGCAAGATTTGCCTCATGTGACTGAAACTTGTGCTGCTTATGTGCAAGTGAAAATGGCACCAAATGGAAGGCACAGATGACTGGTCCATTCCCCTGGGCCTGGCTTAACTGCAAGTGCAGATCCATGCTCCAACCCTCATCCAGAGTCCACCTCACCTATCAGAGACTCCCATCAACACTATACAGCCACTTTAAGTTCTAGAAATTCGATAGTCAGGGAAAAAAAATCCCCATATGAATTATTTAAAGAAATGCATTATATTTTCCAAACCATGTAAAAAGAAATAGGTCACCCAGAGTGCCCCAGTGGGCATTATGAAGTCTTGATATGTGTGAAACTCAAATAAACCCATGACCATCAGCAGCAGAAGTGAGTTGGGCCCATGGGATCTTTAAGGAAATGATCCTTTCTTCTAGAAAGCATCAATCATCATGAAGTGATGGAAATGATATTTAAGTATGAAGCTTATCTATATGTCTTGAAGAGAATGAGCTTCATACAACCTTTCTAGTCTAGACTGTAGTGAGCAAGAGTTTAATAGGGTGTCTTTGTAAACTCCAGGCAGAGCGGAGCAGGGTGATACTGTGGGGCCTGACTGGCAGAGGTTTCACAGGTAGTCCAACATGTTACTTCACATGTCACTACGTGTTACTAGGTCTGGCAGGAGTGTTTTTTGTTAGGATTCATCTGCAAATATAACTGAAAAAATATTAGAGGTTTGATAATAAAGTCAGTATCTGATGTTCAGGTTGGATCTGGAAGCTGGAGCTTTGAGTTTAGAAGCAAAGATCAGTATTAGTATTGAAAACCAGTCTGAATCCCACGGACATGTGAGTAGGAGGATCCAGACAAAACCCCAATCTGGTTCAGCCCAGAAACTGACCCACAGACCTGAGAAATTCAAACCACCTCTGCTTTTTGTTTTTTTTTCTCACTCTCTTATAAAGAAGAATATTTTCTTCTTTAAAAGAAATCTACTGCTAAACTGACCTTCCAGATGCTCAGTTCCTGTCTCGATCCAGCTTTTATGAGATTACACAGCCTTGAAAAATAAGGCTTTTAATAAAAAGCCTTGTGCAATGTCACCTTTAAGCCAGCCTGTGGAAAAACCTTTGGAGTTGCACATTTCAGCAGAAATGCATCTGTTGTCACACTACAAACTGCAGAGATGTGATCCTGCAGCCTGCTTGTTTCAGGGAAAAAAAGACACATCATTCGTATCCCCCATAGGGAATACTCAGTGTCCAGGAATGTAATAGGTCCAGCCCTTTTCCACTCCAATGGGAAACTAAAGCAGCAACCTTTCCCTTGGTCTGAAGTGAAGTATATAACTTTTGACAATCATTAGAGTAACAGGGCTGCAGAAGCACAAGGAAAAAAACTCTCTTTAACTTGCTTTGGGGCTTTAGCAGCTTGAAAAGATTCCCAAATTGTTCATTTTCATTCAAATGTTTACCAGTGATTTATCCAGTTCCTCAGCAAAATGGTTTCTTACAATTTCCATTTGGGCAAATGCGACAGCACTCTTCACCTTTTGTGTTATTTTCCTTGCTGCCTCCTATTGCTTCAGAGAGATTTACTGCTCTACTGACATCAGTTTTCCAAATCCATGGTAGGCAGCGTGATGACTGTGAGGGCTCTTCATTCATTTGGCAAAACCCATTAAGGTTTTGTGAGTGTTGTAGAAGTTTAAGAGCCCTCCCGAGGGAGGCGTGCAGCGGGAGCGATGACTCAGGACAGCAAGCTGGATAAAGATGAGCTCTCTGCTGCCTGGAAGGGGGCTCTTAACAGCACGGGGTGGACTGGTTTGATTCCTGACTTTGCCACACACTTTCTATGTGACCTTGAGCAAGGGGTGCAGCTGGCTCCTGAGATCCAGTGACCCCGAGGGTGGGTGCACTCAACAGATCAGAATGACAACTGCCGAGGCCCACAGCATTCATATACATATACAATATACTGTACCCACTGAGAAACACAAACCCAAACAGAATCATAGAATCATAGAATGATTAGAGTTGGAAGGGACCCCCAGAGGTCATCTAGTCCAACTCCCCTGCAAGAAGCAGGGACACCCCCAACTAGATCAGGTTGCTCAGGGCCTCATCCAACCTGGCCTTGAACATCTCCAGGGATGGGGCATCCACCACCTCTCTGGGCAACCTGTTCCAGTGCTCCACAACTCTCACAGGAAAGAACTTTTTTCTAATATCCAATCTAAATCTCCCTCCCTCTATTTTAAAACCATCACCCCTTGTCCTGTCACAACAGGCCCTACTGAACAGCCTCTCCCCATCTTTCTTGTAGGCCCCCTTGAGGTACTGGCAGAGCGCTAGAAGAGACTGGAGAAATATTTCTGGAAATATCTCCTTCAGACTTAGATATATTTTTAAAAAACAAACAAGCAAACAAACAAACAAAAAAAAAACCAAAAAAACAAAAAAAAAACAAAAAAACCCCAAACAAACAAACAAAAAAAAAACCCAAAAGAAAAGAGAAAGACATCAGAGTACTAAAAGTTTCCAAAAGGATCAGTAACTATCTATTGGAAAGTTGACCAGACAGAATCCTTAGTTAAACACATTCTGTGGTTCACACCTACTAGACAGCAGACCACATCACATTTCATTGTGAATAATGCTGCCATTAAACCAGCAATTCCTGCTGCAGAGTAGTGATGGAGACGGCCTGCAGTGAGGTGCCTCTACCAGATGGGCTCTCAGTCATCTCGGGACAGCACAGGGGTGACTGCAGAGGGGTGGACTCTGCAGCCTTGTCCCTCAGAAGGGCACTGCCAGCACTGAAAAAGAAAGCCCACGAGTCAACAGAAAACTTGGTTTCTCGCTGTCACTAGTTCTTTAGACTCTGCAAACACAAATATTCACTGCAGGGAAGAAGAGCATGAAAGAAAGATACTGTGGGCTGCCTGGAGTGCTGCTTCCATGCCACCCACTACACTAGCTCTTAAAAATAGGGTGGTATTAAAGCAATCCCTACACATTTCCTTTATGTAACGGTGGTTAAACACTGGTACCCAAATGCCCATCCCTCTTCCACGGGATTCTGCTTTAAATTACAGCCACTCGATGTTAATTTTCAGCCACAGCAATTACTGAATAATTTCTGTGTTTTATAGAAGGTCTAACAGGAATATTCCTCTTGGGGTGAATCAATATCAGCCTGTGCCAAGAAAGAGTATTTTACAATAGATAGTTACTCTTTCTTTTCTTACTTTTTTTTTTTCCCTGCCTCAGAGAGTCATTAATTCCGTGGGTGATTCTAATATTAAGTGTACACGCATGTGGTAGGTGGGTGGCAAAGACAGTTATTGATTATTATATGGACATATCTGCCAGAGCTCATGCTAATGTGATTAGAAATGCACTGCAGTGAATGCTGAACCATGCCCACAGCTCCACAGCAATCCTTGGAGCAGCTCTCTGAATGGGTGCAGCAGAACAGATCCCCATGGAGAAGGGAGATCTCTGCTTACAAAAGGCAGAGGTGTACAATAACCACTGGCAGAGCAGTCCAGTGAAGGACAGTTGCTCTTTTAAACATACATGTCCTGCTCATTTATTTAGACAAAGCTGCTATAAAACTTGGGGGTGTAGGGGTGGTGTGGTGAGGTGTGTGGATGTATATCATCCAAAATCTTCTCCTTGAGGAGTGGTCTAACCAAATAATGGGGCAGAGTAAAACTATGACAGTTTCTCTCTGGCTTGAGCAGAGAGAAATAAATAAACACTGGACTTGGAGAAAGGGCTTCAGTGGACAATGAGGTCCAGGCCAAGGACAATTTCCTGACGCTACAGCTCTACACTACCCCTGGTTGGAAGGTCTGTTCTGTTTCTGACTGTGCCCATCTCCTTTGTTATTGGGAATTATTTATAAATTGCACTGCTGCCATGGTGGAGTTAGAGAGATGCCATCAGAAAGCTCAGGCAGGAATTGTTTTGCCATTCCCAGAGCCCACCAGTGTATTTTCCCCCTGCACCTCCAATTCACGACCACTCAAGCGCCGAGGGGAAAGCAAACACACACATGGGCACGTACCAGGCTCTAGGAACTAAATACCCTCGGACAGGAGCTTCAATCGTACCAGATCTCTCCACTGGAAGAGAACATGAGTGTTCTCTAGGAGACAGACCCTTTCTACAGAAATTTACCTTCTACAGAAGTTCTTTACTACAGAATTCCTGTTGCTAAAACCTTCTGAGAACCACTAATCAACTCCAGTTTCAACTACTTCTGGCAGATGTTCAGGATGCTCAGCATCTCACAAGGATTTTACCTGGAATCTCACCAGGATGAAGCATCTAATTTAAGCAAAACAAAATTAATTTACTGTGTTGCAGTCTGTGGCAGCAACCATCTCTTGAGAGCGAATCAAACCTCCAGAAGAACAGCTATGAATGCAGAAATCCAATATCCTCAGGACACACCAGCATGACCAAACAAGGATGCAAAGAGCGAGATTTGCAAATTAAAATGCTTAAATTATTAGCAAACACCCAGCAAACAACCAGTTCATAGTAGCCATGAACCTCATATTTGACATTTTAATTAACTCTGGATAGGAATCTGAGTGATTCCCTCATTATTGTTGACAAAAAGCTCCACAAAAGGAGACAATGGCTGGATAATGAGACCTGTACTGCATAAAAGTGTGACAACCATGATACCAACCTTGATAATTCCAGCAGAGGAAAACTGTAAATCCAGGTGAACTTCTGCAGGCAAGAGTTTAAAATGGGGCACCTGCTCTGCTGAATCTACTTGCTAAAACTTCAGCATTCATATTTTAAAATTGTAAATTCTATTTGTAACGGTTACTTGTAAAGTGGATACTATTACCCACCACAAAACATCCCTGTGCAGCTCTAGGAGCTGGTCAGTCTTTTACATCCAGAATATCTTTGGATGGAAAATGGCTTTTCCACATTTGTTTCTCTGTGAAAACTTGTCCATTGGATTTCCATTTGGAAACAAAGAGGGAAATGAAAGTGGCAAATGTTTCTAATGTTCACAATAGAGAACTCAATTAATGGAAGGAAAAATATATTTTTCTAGAAAATGTATGTCTGATATAGCTTCAGTGAAGGAATGTATGTTGTCTGGAAATTCTGTGCAGAAAAAAAAGCATGAGTAGCCCATGTGTTTGTAAAATGTTTGGAATTCTGTGGACACAGAGCTATATCCTGAGAGCCACCTTCCTACTATGTGTCACCGAGAGGGCCCTGAACACGAGTAAGGCCAGGAGTATCCAGCAGAAAATTACACATGGCTACATGATTTTAATTAATGAACTGGTGACCTGACAATGCAGCACTCAGGAAAGACCAGCTGGTAAAACTCTGTACAACAAAATGAGCCTTAGCAACTGGAAAATCAGTAAGAGCACAGTGTCTTTTCGTGCCATCCCAGCCACAGACACCCACAGACTTTATACAGAACCTCAAAAGTAAAATGTCTAAACAAAAAGTGTGATATAAACATCTTTGTTATCAGTATTTCTCTTGTAGGAAAGATTCTTTCATTGCTGCTAATTTAATTGTGTTAGTAGCAGTGTCAGAAGTATCTTCAAAGCAGTTAAAAACAATAATGAGTCGTTATGAATGTTGATCATAACTTTATTGAGAAGAAAAAATTGAGCCTGGAAAGGCCAGAGTTAGTTCTGTCTTGAAGCTAATATTAAAACAGAGAATTTCCTAGCCTTTCATTTTTATACTCAAATACTGTTATTTCTGAGTACATCAATTTTAAATGTGAGCACAATGTATGAAGCTTAAAAGTGGAGTTTAAATTATTAAAATGACTTCTATTCGTTTCAAGCACCACGGCTCCAGTTAAGCAAACGAATTAAGCACATGCTTAAGTACGTTGCTGGTGAGTTAAGCTGTTTAGCAAATGCTTTCCCTGCAGGCCTACTGAAGCCAAAAATCTGGAAGCATATGTAAAATTTGGGGATGTGCTTAGCTGCATGGTTTTAATAGAGGTGTGCTACACTGAGATTCATCTGGGGCTCAGGATTCCACCTTGTATGAACAACAGGCGGCTGCACGACCTCGTTCTGGTTTTGCCCTTATCACCCAGTAAAAACACGGTTGGTAAAGCAAAAAATAATTAAAAATCCTTCCCAAGTATTTATGGAAAGGTAAATTCCAGGAATGATTAATGAGGTGGGACCAGAGGCAAACAGACTCCAAAGCAGAGGAGAAAAAACCACCCCCAAGCACCAGATCATTCCATCCTCTGTCACTGCTTAATAAACCCTGTGGTCTTCCAGCCTATAATTCACCAGATTCAATAGCAGCTCTTTTAAGAATCCCTCTGCGACACAAACAGAAAAACAAGTCAGTAGCAGAAATATAAAGATTAATTTTGCATGTAGCAAAGAGATGGGCATCCCTATTCAACTCCTGGGCAGCCCCTCCAAAGTAGATGTTTTAATATTGTTTTTTTAATTCTAGTCTACAATTGACACAGTGTTCCCAATGACTTGGAATGAGGCTGTCAGGGGGATGAATATCACTTCTGAGGAAGTTGCACTGCCAATGGGCATTAAACCAGCAGCAACACTGTCCAGCAAGAATGAATGAAATTAGTAGCTCCCTTTGTATTGGTGTGGGGCAATATATATAAATAAACAGGAAAGCATGAAGCTAAATGATCATTTATAGCAGCACAAAGGCTGCTCTAGTCCCAGCAGCTGCATATTTATTAGTTGCTGTGATACAGCCGAATGCAAGAACCTAAATTACACTGAGACTCAAGTCACAGCTGAGAATAGGTGGGCTGAATTAAACCAGCACCATGCTGGCTGGGCCCTCTCAGCTACTTTGGTGTATATACATATTGCAGTGAATATGCAGTGAGGATACTATTAGGAATTGGAAGAGTTGTTAGCAGCTTTATGACTGGGAAGTGAAAGACAATGTTATATAACCTACTGAATTGCTTTATATAATCCCACAATCCCAATGAATATTTGCTGGGAAGAGCAGCAAGAGGCCCAACCATGTACCTAGCCACAATGATGGCAAAATCCCCACTAGTTTTAATAAGAATAAGGAACATTTTAATACTTGGTAGATCTCCACATTTTCAGTCGTATGTGGATATACTAAAGTCCATTTCATCCTAAGCATCACTCACAAGAGCTGCAGTGTAAAATGGCCACACTCAAATGAGGAAACACTTCCATGGGTCTCCAGAGTCTGGATAATGTAAAATTTTCATGAGAATCCTATACTTATAACATTACCTGGTGGGTTCCTAATTATTTCTTTCTAGAACCAGTACATATGAGAAATAACATGCAGTAATGAACAATTATGTTTACAGAATAAAAGGGAATGTCAAAATCTTAACTTTACAGACAACATCCAGGACAGCTAATATCCTGTATTCCAGTGCTGAGGTCCAAAGGAGACTCCAAAGGGATCAGTCCCTGAGCCCTGAGGTGTCTGATCTCAAGACACTCTCACATGTGTCATGTCTTTTGGCATTTCATCAATTAGGGGTGGTGAGGACTGAAAGGAAAAGAGACCTTTCTCTGGAGCATGTGTCCCTGAGTAAGAACCATTCATATCTTTATATGAAAATCTATATATAGGAGGTATCTATATACCTCCTCCTGAACAGCTTTCTCTGGATACACTGGGCTCAGGGGAGCTTTTCCCACTCATGTTGCAGGCCTTTGGGCTGTGAATTCACTCATCATCTGCTCCCTGGCAGACAGAACAGCCTTTGGGCCAAAGTTCAATCTTAGGTGATTGAATTGGATCCAGTTCTCAAAAAGGCTTTAAACCAAGAGAAAAGCAAATGTCCAAACCAGGAGAATCAAAGCTACTAAACAGCTGGATGAAATCATGTGGCAAACAGGTATTTTATTTCAAGGAAGACGCAAGGAAGACAGGAATCAAAGGGTCTCAGAGACCCTTCCAGAACTTCCAGGTAACTAACCTCTACACAGCCTGAACCCCCCTGTTAGCTTAGGCACAGAGTAATAATGCAGTAATTTGAAGTGCAGCAACAGCAATGATATTGCCTGTTAAACACAGTTTAGATCTAGACAAAATAACTCCAATGAACAGGCTCATCAGCAACAGCATTTATAACACTCAGTGGCAATAAAGATATTTTCTCCAGGACCATGTAATGTTTACAGAATTTCATCCATTTCACAGTGGTTCTCTGAAGCTCTTTAGACCTGGTCAATGCAGCTGTAGGAAGCAAGTGAAAAGCCTCAGCCCAAGGAGGGTGAATGATACTTGCTGTAGAGACCCTATACTGAACTACCTGGAAAGTTCACAGCAGAACAGTCTGTCAAAGAAATAACAGAAAGTCCCAAACAAAAGTTCTTTTTGGAATTTGAATATATTTTTCTAATGGATATTGATAGTTTCTCTCCCTGTGCTTTCTCCTCCCACCTCAGCTAGATCTATTCCCAGCAGTCA
Organism: Heliornis fulica; assembly: GCA_013399135.1. Lineage (NCBI taxonomy): Eukaryota > Metazoa > Chordata > Aves > Gruiformes > Heliornithidae > Heliornis > Heliornis fulica. Next base: position 911,722 of record VXBZ01008964.1, read on the forward strand.
GCTAACTGGCAGGTGTGAGGCTGGAGCTGGGATGCTGGATGGCCACAGGATGGCCACTGGATGGTCACTAGATGGCCACTGGATGGTCACTATACTCCACGCTCCCAAACACGAACTCCTGAATATGGGTGCTCAGCACAACAGTGATTTTCTATGGCTTCTGTGACCTCCCAAATAAAGGTCTAATGCCTAAATTTGAGCTTGCTTTTCCAGTGGAGCCCCACACTCCCAGAAGCAGACTTGCTTTAATTTATAATCTTAACCTTGCATTATAAAATAAATGCCAGGATGACGAAGAGTTGCCTTTCCAGGTCAAACAATTGTGGAAAAGTCAGGGAGAGGCTGGAGGGGAAATGCCTGTTCAATCAAGACAGTTCACTAATGATTTCTAAAATGTCTTAATTGCTTCAGCACAATCTACAGGCATCCCTTTCATGCCTCAGACAGGACAAATAACTCAGTCTAATATTTCAGAATTAGCAACTTGCTGAAGTAACCAGACTATAATCTTCCTAGTCATGGGTTAGAATTTTTGAGGTCTCATCAGCACACCACAGCTTCTTTCTTTAAGTGTTTTGTGTAACTGCAGGCTTATCTTCAAAGAGCAGATGTATGAACTATCATTTTTGATTAAAGCCATCCAGTTGGAATAAAAAAAAATAAAAAATCATCTGTTCACTGCAGTTAGAATCATCTATTTTAAATACATTTACATATTCCCTTAGCTGTCCAACTATTTTTTTCCCCACTTTCCCTTCTTTTTGCAGCTTGGAATCCTGCCACATTTATATTTTGTACTAACTACTCAGGGTCCTAATTAGCAGAAATGGGATGTCAGCAGGGTACCAGCCAGCAAGGGAGGCTTTTTACTTCATTGGGAAGATGTGCAGCATGTGGCATGGATCAAAATCTTTGCATCCCATGCAGAGAACAGCAGGATGTGAATTGCAGAGCAAGGTAAATGGGAGAATTTGGGTATCTTGGAAATTTGTGAATTGGCAAAAGGTGCCGATTCACACATTTTAGTTATAGGCAAAATGAAGGGAATTTTGCCAGCAATAAGCCAAATTAATTCAAAATGTGGTTTTTGAGCACGTGATATACTCAAAAAATAATCTGTGGTTCTGGTTTCTGAGCCCAGAGCAACCTGCACAGCCCAGTCCCACCGAGATTTCAGTATCACAACAAGTATTGCAAAGTCTCAGTGTAGCTGTCTGGCCTCCAAGAGTCCTCCAGAGTCTTCCAGAACATGCAGACTGTCTACTAAACACAGGGGAACCTAAATATCTCAGACAAGGTTCAAAATGAACAAGAAGGGAGCTGATGGTGCAGTGGGCTCAGCCACCAGTAAACTGCAAGGAGAAAGATGTATCTTGTATCACACCCTCTTCCAAGACTATGTCTCCTACTCAGTGTTGGCCTGTGCCTCCACCACATGCTCATGAAAAGAGGGATTGATCCCCATAGCTCACATCTACCAGGGTCACAGAGTCAAACAGCAGTGGGTTGGAGATAGCAAAGCTGCTGATTTCCATACATCCAGGCATTTCTTGTATTATTCATCACTGAACCCTCTTATTTGTGAAAATATGGAAAGGAAAGAAAATCAAGAGAAATACAACAGCAACAAAAGGTACAACCAGGAAGGCAAGAACTGCAAAAACCATGTGGGCTGTGAGGTCAGATTCATGGAAGAAAGGAACTGGCTTTTCTTCTCACCTTTGAAATATGTATCCACTACAGCTCTGAGTCTTTTCAGCAGACCTGGGGAATAGCAAGGAGGATTTCAGTTCTGCAACAGTCAGGAAATCCTCTTGAAAGGAGATATGATTTTAGATACACAGTGAACTAGAATGGACAGTGCCAATGGCAGGTGTGTTTATCACAATTTTTAGTAGATATATAAATATTCATTTGGGTGCTTAGAACTGGCCTTCTGGTTTAAAGAATTTATTTCTATCTTCTGCTAGTTTCCTGTTCTTCACATCTGCTTAGAACATCACTCTGTTACTGACTTCATCCTTAAACATGGGGATGTGTGCTGTTTGTTCAGGAACCATCAACTCCAGTCCTGCCCAGCTCAGGTGGCCACTGGTTCCTTCTGCTGGTGGTTAAGGACAGAAGGGACACCATTACTGAGGGTGACTGCATTGCACCAGTCAGAGCATGTCACCAAGGGCTTCTGCAGCATGTGCTACTTGAGCTACACTTCCAGAAGAGCATCTGGCCTTGCAGTAACAACTCAGAGAGAGGTTATGTCAGTGGTTAATTGCCTGAACAGTACATGAGGAGAAGCTGGTTTTCACAATTGGTCATGGGCAGCAAAGAGCTGATTTTTCAGCAGTTTAAGTGGAAGGTATTTGTCAAAATATCCAGACTCAATGGAAAAACGAGTGGCTTTTGCCACTGGTCAGGCTGATGGCTTTGGTGCAGTTTGCTCACAGACTGTCCAAGGGAAATACGATCCCCGGAATGATGAGTGTGGCTCTTGGAAATTACAGATGTGGTGCTGTCAATGGCTTTCCAAAGGAATGCTGAGCATTGCTCACTAATGAAACATGAGTTATGATAATGGCTGGTAACGATAATTCATAATATGCTAACTACATATCCAGTATTAAAATCTTATCTAAGCACTGGAAGGCATCAAAGAGTGTCAGATTGCAGGACTGAGGTTTCAATCTGTGGTGGCCTGTTTATAACATAGATCAAAAGGAAAAGAAAGAAAGGATTGTGCTGACAATAAACAGTAAAAATAGTGAAAAAATTGCTCTTTGCTTTTTGAACAGTTTTGGTTTTGCTTTAAATTTTCTAACTTTCACCTTTCTCATTTTTGCTGTTTAACTTTGGAGTTTATAAAGTGACAGAAGTTTTTTTTGTCTTTTGCCATGAGACAAATGTTGGATCTGCTTTGAAATGTACAGAGTGCACAGAAAAGAGAGGGGAACAACAAAATACCTTGCACTCACTCTTCCTTTGTGCTAAGGGACAAAAATCAGTGAGAGAAACAAAACTGAAAACAGAAAAATACCAAAACCTTGAGATTTCTGAATTTGAAAGAAAGCCTCAAAATTTAAAGAATTAATGAGAAGACTCTGCAGTTTTGAACATATGTCCCTTTTTCCCAGTCTTACTTGAAAGCTGTAAGTAGTCCAGAAGAGTAGAGAATCAGTCATGTGGGTCAGAACTATGAAAGGAACAAATTAATGAACCTTGGAAGCCAGAAGGTTTTAATTACACATTCCAAATGACATTAAGGCCAAGAATTATCTACCTGAAACACAGATATTACTCAGTAGAAAGGATTTATCTGACCCAGTTGTACTAGGTCTGCCTCATTCACTTCTTACCAGTGTGGTACTAGCAAGAAGCTGTTACCCTCATCCACGACGTTCCACACGATGAGTGTGGTGATGACACACTGCTCTGTACTTGCTGCCATACATTCAGCACTGCCAACCCCACTGTGCTGCAAAAATAATAACACAGGTACCTAAAAAGACCAGATTCTGTGGTCTTTTTATTACTTCCTCCATAGTGACTCTGGAACAGGGTATGAAAGAGTGGGTTATAAAGATTTCTCTAATTAGAGGCATGAATATTCTGATCAATTCTGAGCTCTTAGGCAGTTGTTTTTATCTGCCTAGTGGAACTCAGTTCACAGCACTGAATGATCTCAGCCAACCTCCCAGTTTCTGAGCACTTTGTAGGAGGTTAGATACTATTATGCTGTCATTACCCTGCATCACAGCAAAGCTGAACTCTCCTGTGACTCTTCATGGAAAAGTTAGTCTGTGGCAGGAGAAGCATGTCTCCAGTGGTGTGGGATAATCCTGGAGTGACTGCAGAGCTAGACAGAGTGCAGAGAGCCAAAGCCAAGTAAAGAGAGGTGCAGGCTGCACCCTCCTCTGAGTAAGGGACCTAAGTGTGAAAGGCAATGACCAGAAAAGCACTGTGGCCAGTGACCATGATGGCCAACAGTGGGACAGGTGGGTGGAATCTCTCAGAGGAAGGGCAATACTGACCCCAGTGCAATAGGTGTTGCTTGGACTGGAAGGTGGACAAGAAGGATTTGCAATCCAGCATAAACTGGCTCTCTTGGAGTAATTCCCCCATGATAACCATTTCTTCCAGGAAAGAAAAAAATCCATGGGCTGTGCTCTGGGAGGGTGCAATGAGTCAAGAGGATAAACCCTTTATTCTGGAGGAGACTGTCTCCTGCTCCCTCTGAACAAGCACAGTTATCACAGCTAATGACCCTCACTAGGCAAACTGCACAGTTTAAAACAGAGAGAAGAAAATGTCACTGGGTTTTGGGTTTTTTTTTATTGTAGTATAGAAGTAAAGCCCATTAACCACAACCCTGCAAGGTGCTTCACACCCCAACCCTGATGCAAACCAGACAGGTTAAATTAACACCTCACAAGAAGTTCTGATCTCTGCAGTGCTGATCTCATCCAAGGACCTTTGTCTCCTGCCCCAGGGTGTGAATACCGTTTGTCAACATCGAGGTACTCTTACCTTGCAGCAGGGAGACAGGACCCTGCAGCATCCCAAGCATTGGTATTTGGGATGGAATGCCAAGGGCTGTGGGACAAGGTGAGCAGTGCAGAGGCTGAATCTGGAAGTCATTGTTCTCCTTGGCCATTGCACAAAGCCACTGTACCAATGGGTTATATCCAGAATTATCCATATATTTTAACTCTGTTCTTTAAAGATCTGTCTAATTAGCCCAACACAATGTCAGCACATTAACTACACTCCAGCAGACCGAGAGTATTTATTACTGAGAGAACTCCTACCAGAAACCTTGGAATTTTTACAATACATTTTTGTCCATACTTTTTTGAGCAATAATAATGTAATACCACACTCCCTCCCCAAATAGCTGCAGGGTCTCTTTTAATGAATAGGAACAAACAAACTATCCAGCTAAGCCCAGAAACATGACCCCTATCAAAAGCAGAATCAAACAATACCCCAAAACAATCTACATATACAAAGAACAAACTTTTCTTGTTCTTCCAAAGATTAGCTCAGCAGGTATTTGGCATTGAAAAAATCCTACAACAACAGAAATAATTTCGTGTTTGAAGAGGTTTTCTTTAGCATTATTGTTGCAATTATTTTGAAAAAGAAAAAAAATAACCAAACAAAAAAACAAACAAAGGAAAAGTTTTAGAAAACTTCTGAAATACTAATCTTGGTAGCATTCTGTGCAGCCAGTACCTAAATAGTGAGCCCACATGGAGACAATGAGGTGTTTTTTCCCCATCACCATAAATTTGTGATGCTTCTATCAAGCCCATACAGGGAAATGGTGTGGAGAACACCTCCACCTTCTTTGGGCTCGGGCAGGACCTTTCCACTGGTCCACCTGCTTCATGGGAATGAAGGATAGAAAGAAAATGGAGCTTCTTCTGCTAAGATGGTCAGGTTATGCCTCCTTCTCCCCCCACCACAGACTGTTAGGGTCCCAGTAACACAGACCAGTGCCACTCCAGCCACCAGACTACCCAGGTTAACCCAGGGCAGGTGGAGAAAGGCAACTCTCCATGGTCTGCCTCTGTAAAACACTTCCAGAAGAACCTCGTGAAAGCAGGCAATCCCTCTGAGTTTCACTTCTCTCTCTGGGTGTACTAGCACATTAAACTCTGAGTACTGGATACCTCTCTGCAAATAAGTCAGTTCTTCTGGCCATCCATATTTTTAAGCTCATGTTCAGAACCACTAAAGCCAGTGGAAGAAGAGCCCAACCCTTCCCAGTGCTGTGCTGGGAGACTGGGGAATACACAGAAATCTCACTGAGCCTTGAAAGTAGCACATTGTTTGTGATGGTGTCTCCTGCCTGTTGCAAAATATTTAGTCAGTATTATGGGATGAGATGGGAAGGCAATGAAAATATTAAATAACCTGGTCATCCCTCTCTGAGCTGGAGTTTCAAAGCATATATCAGGAATGTTCCAACTTTTCATTAATGGAAAATGCAGTCTCCACATCAGTAGTTTTCAACAGAAGGGTTTGATTATTTATTTATTTAATTTCTTTCCCCTGGAATGACATCACTCATCTCAGCTTGGATCCAAATGATCCCAGCTCTTCCTCTGAGTGAACGTTTCCCTGCCTGTGGGTAGCACCGGCAGCCTGGTGTGAAGCAACCGCTCCCGTTCCCGTCACCACGCTGGTCCATTAGAGTTTGGATTTTTAATTGTGTTGTGAAGCCTCCATTGCTCATGGGTGCTCCAAAAAGAGAGTAATAGGATGAGTGTGTCTTGGGCTTGAGTTGGGGGGCTTATTCTATGAAGGATTTATTGATTTGAAACGAGTCCAAATATGAGTCACTACAAGCAATGTTGGCCGTGGGTCCTCACTCGCAATCCTGAAAAGTTCTGAGAGCCCTCAAGTGTTGCAGATAAAGTTCATTCTGCCCAGTTCTGATGAGAAATCACTTGGGTTTCACAGCTGCTGAGGGCACATGTGGCCGTGACCTGCAGGCAGCGTGGGCAGGGGAGCACTGCCGCCTCCTGACAGCTCCGCTCACTACAGGGGCAGCCTGGGTGCACTCAGAGCTGGCTCGGCAGAGCTGGAGGGCATGTGACAGAGCAAGGGGAGAAAGGGCTGAACGTCTCATCCAAGGTCACCCTTTGACAGTCTACGGGGATAACTGAAGGGTGGCAGTAAGTGCTGATCACTTGGACTAAGTGTTTTTGTTGTTTACCACCTGCCTGTGAGTAAGAAGAACGGTCCGTCTCTGGGTTTGCAGCTGCTCCTGGGATGCTCCACAGCAGGAGAGTACCATGAGTACCTACACCCAAAGCACCCCCACACACCCCTCTACACCACTGCCCGAGGACCAGAAGCATCTTCCATTTCTAGAGCCAACAGGGCAGTGAAGCTGGTGGTGGTCATGTCTTGGCAGGGATTGGATACCAAGGAGAACAGGGCAATACAAGATTCCACATGGATGAGGCCTGAGTAGCCCCTCAGTCATGCAGGTATCTGTCCTGCTCTGATCTGTAGCCACCAGCCAGGGAACCAGAGGGAGCTTAAAACCATTTTAAAGTCAGTTTTCAACCCAGCTTTTCCTTTTCTACATTTAATCAGCCTGGGCTGCACATTCCTCCTCTCTGGGACTCTGAGCATATAGTCCAAACCCTCTGTCAGCACTGCTGCAGGGAGAGGGAACGGAGCAATATGCATTTCTCTAGCTTGAGGCTGATTACTGAAACACAGGAGGCTGCAGCTCCTGAAGACTGAAGGTGAGAGAGTAACTAATTTTCCTGGCTGGTTTCTCCTTGCCTTCCCAGCCTACCAATTATTTCTCTGCCCTGGTTGCTGTCAGCCCCCAAGTTATTAGGCTGCTGGAAAGAGCAGCTACAGCAAAGAAATGCACATGACTTGGGCTCTTGATTTGAAACCTGCAGGTGATGCATTTTCTGTTGTTGCTGCAGCATTACACAGACTGCTGTTACGTTACAGACAGATGCAAAGATGGTTCTGAATGTTGAAAATATTCAGCATCTGCTTCAGTTCTGGAAGGAGAGTCTTTTTTTTCCTTGGTTAGCAGAGCAGGCTGTTAAACATATGTCTTTTTCTTATTAACACGAGGAGCTTTTGTGTTAGTTCCAGTGACCAGTTGTCCAGTGTGGCTAGTACTGCCAAAACCAATAACCCAGGAAATGTCATTTTCCACAACTTTTAGCACTGGCTGACTGGGTGGAATCCCAGCAGTGAGCTGTGAGCAATGATAGATGAGGTGGAACATGTTTGTGCCCCCTCCCAAGCCTCTCCACACACTGCACAGCCACCCTGCTCACAACCCCTGCTGAGGTCATGGGTTATGCTCTCAGACTGAGCTCCCAGGTAGACACTGGCTGCATGTTTGCCAGGTGATTTGATACCACTGGGACCAGATAAGATAGCAAATGACCATCTCAGAACTTTAAGATCAGAACTTCCCATACAAAAATTCTGGCTCGAGGTCCAGGGTTCGGGATAACTCGCCTCAAATCTCTGTTTGCTCAGTTCATGTTATAAGGAAATAGTTATGCATCTAGTCACAGCAAATTATGTAAAGCAACCCTGAAAACAGCTTCAAATGCCATATTCCAAGGGAAATAAATGGACTATAACCAAGTTTGTCTGGCAGTTGGAAAGTCTGTGAGTAATGTGAATGTGTGTGGAACAGGAAATAATGCAGTTTACTGGAGGGTGGATATGCACTAAGTGGATATTTCCGAAAGATGTTTGTGTGGAAAGAGTAAAAAGCCACAGCAAGGCAGGCAGGTAGGGTTTGCAGGAAGCCATAGCAGGTTCTCATCGATGGCTTTTGCAGCTTTCCTCTACTCAGAGGCCATTTCTGCATTCAGAGTTTAGGGTATAATGGGATGTGCAGATGCACAGATATTTTCCCTTCTTTTGACTGGTTTGAACAGGAACCACAGGCTTTGTGCCACAAATGGGAAAGGCAATTCTTCAAGCTTTCATGAGAAGCTGTTAGTTAGTAAAGTGTTGGCTATATTCATGCTTACAGAAGAAGAAGTTGGGTATAAACTTCCCAATGACTGTACAGACTCTCTAAAGTCCTCTGGTACCACCCTGCCCCCTACCCCAGCTAAATATGCAGTGGGTTTATTTTTTGCTCTTCAAATCACACCAGAAGGTCATCAATTAAACTATTCTGCCCATATGAAATTACACAAAAGCAGATTAGTAGCTAACATAGAGATTCTCATGGGCATCTTCTCTAGAAGGTTGTTTTATTATTTTAATATTTGAAGTCTACTCCGAGTATCCAGTTTAGCTGAAAAGGAGTCACAGACCTGACTCTGTTTTCAAATTTGTCTGTGCTTTTTATTTCACTTCTTTTAGGACACCACAATCCTGTTTATTCAAAGGTCACCGTGCTGAAAGCAATATCTGCAGATAACAAGAAATACTGAAGACAGTCACAGAGGGTAGAAAAATATGAGTTCCATAACCCTTCACCTCTATTCCTTTTTGGTCTGTCTATTGGTTTTACAGATGAAAACAAAGGGAATTCTATAGTCTTGAGTTTACCTGTGCAAAATAAATCAAATTTAATCTTTGGTTCCCTCCCCATCTCAAAGAACACACTAGACTCTAGACTCTGCAGCAGCAAGGAGGTTTTGATGTCCTAACCCCTCCATGGCTCATGCATGCCCAGCAACCTCAGTCTCCATCTTCTAGTCCATAAAACTTTCCAATATTGACAGGTTGTAAATGAAAGCCAGTTAGCATAGTAGGGAGGAAGGAATCTCTTCCAATGTTATACTAAAATGAAGAGGTAAATTTATATCCTCTCAAATGTTTTGATTAGACCATAATTCAAAATAAGATTTGGGTCGAAGAAAACCACTGATCTACTGAAAAACTCTTCCAAGATATGTTCTTCTGTGGCAAATACTGAACACTTGTGTACATGGCTGGAATGGACACCTGAGTGTCCTGAGTGACAGCTTCTGCTGCTCCAGGCTATTCCAGGCAGCACCTAATGTCACAATGACATTACTACACTAGGCATAATTAGCCAACATGTTCATCTGTAGGCACCACTTCTTTCTCAGAGAAGTACCATCTATAGTGTGACAATGACCTGGTGGCTGATTGATGTACCCTATGTATCACTGAGATCAAATAGGTCACTAGTCCTCAAGATGAATGTCAACATCAAATGACCTTCTCTGTGATTTGTCTCTGTGATTCTGTGAAGAAGTTTCAAGAATAGGGTAAATGAAGTGCCTGTCCCAACCATACATGGGCTTTCTGTGACGGTTCTATGATCTCTGTTGCCTCTCCACAGTTGTACATATACAGATATCTATATATTGTATATATACATGTTTGTGTGTGTATATATATATGTGTGTGTGTGTATTTGCAACACCTTTTCTGTGATTGTTCTCCTTTTGCAGTCTGTAAACGTTATATAATGCTCTTGGATTAGAATCATACTGAAATGTCTCCTGTAAAGAAAATTGCCCCTCCATTCAGAAAGCGTAGTGCAGATTTACAGAACATACTGGTAAACTTTTTCCATTCATTACACCACCAAAAAATGTTTCAAGAGAAGTAAAGTTCAGGCAAGCACTGAACCTGGAAAGCAGAGCACAGGACGCTGCCATGTGCAGCCAATTGAGCACGCGGAAACTCGACATTAATATTTTAAGACTGGAATCTGGGGCCCTGAGCTGATAATGGAGAATTTAATACTCTTGGTAACCTGTAAATTTCCAGGGGAAGCCAAAATCTCATGTAAGGAATTTAAGCAGAACATAAGCCATTCTACTGACAAGAAACATATGCACATGGCCACAACCAGCATCGGGCTCTTGAGGTGGCTTTTCTTTTTGGGTGGACCTGTCCCACAATCTCCCTTCAGACAAGTCAGCATCTCCTCTGAGGCGCCTGATGTCAGAAAAAGGCCTTCAGACAGACACCCAGCCTACAGAGAGAGCACTGCAGAGGAACTGGAATGCTCTCTCTCCATCCAGGGACTGATCTGAAACTGTTCTGTTCCTGATAGCAAATCCCTAGTGCAAAGTGATTTCTTCCATGAAGTCTTTGTCAAAGGAGAGTAACAAGGATTTTCTAGGAGAGAGTTTGCTTTCCTCACATTTTTATTTCAACACAAACTAACCAAGCAAACAAACAAGGTCCAAATACTGAATTATTTTGTGTTCTTTGGCAATTTTTCAGCCAAAACAGTTGATAAAGTTTGTCAGGTTTTGACCATGAAAGAGAAATCTCGGGTTCCCTTGTATCAGACACCATTTTCACAGGTGTTGCTGAACTCACCAGGAGCTTACACCAAGTAAATTCAGCTGCAAGAGGATGACTAGGGAAAAGGTGGGCCTACTGCTGACTGGGGGCTAGGGAAGGATATGGGAGATGCCAAGGTATTTGTTTTCTTCTTTGCCTCTGTCTTTACTGCTAAGATGATTTGTCTTCAGGAATCCCAGGCCTTTGAAGTGAGTGTGAAAATCCTGAGCAAGGAAGACTTACCCTGCATGGATCCTGGAGGATTGGGTTAGGAAACACTTAAACAACCAGGGATCCTCACAGTGTGCACCCGTGAAAACTGAGGGAGCTGGATGGTCTAATTGCAGAACCTGTCTCAATTTTATCTGAAAGGTGATGTCAGGCAGGGGAGATCCTTGAGGACTGGGAAAAATCAAAATCAAAATCAAATCTCAATCCTGTCTTCAGGAAAGACAAGAAGGAGGATCCTGGGAACTCCAGGCCTCATCTTGATCTCTGAGAAAATCATAGAGCAAGTAATGATGGAAACTATTCCCAAACAGATGAAGGGCATGAAGGTGATTAGTGGTAGTCAGCACAGATTTATGGAGAGGAAATCATGCCTGACCAACCTAATAGCCTTCTTTGATAAGATGAGGGGTTTGGTGGGTGAGGGGAGAGCAATGGGTGTTGTTTACCTCAACTGCAGGAAGGCTTTCAGTACTGTCTCCCATAAGATCCTCATGGAAAAACTGATGAAATACAGGAGATAAGTACATATATCATCTATATATGAGAAGGACAAGAAGAAAAAGGACTCATGCTGTTTAGAGCACTAGTCCCACTCCTTTTTTAGTGTCTGGAAGAGGATATGAAAAATCTTGTCAAACACTCGCCTGGGGCAAGTAACAGGTTAATATGGCTGAACCTGAATTGCCACTTGTTATTGTTTCCTTCATGTTATTGCCATCATACTAAAAGGAGGGTTTAGACAGGGTATCTGAGAGGGCAGGTTTGTAAGGCTTTGTCATGGGCAGTCAGGTAACAGATTCAGCGTTTCCCATGACAAAGGCACACACTGATAGTCAATGCTGACAGTAGCCTTAAGTTCACTACTGCCTCTCTGCCTCCAAACTGTACAAGGCTTCCCAATCCAGCCAGTGCAGGGAACAGGAGGACACCTGAGAATGAACCTGGCTTCAAAGAGGCTGATGTCTGTTCTACCTGCGTGCAGGAGTAGCAGGTTGAAAATAACAGATGGCTTAGGAGTGAGTGGGCCTGAATCCTGGAACGAGACGGCCCAAGATCTTGCCAGGAATGAATACTGACAGCACTAGCTCCATGAGAAGGTAGGGCTGAGCCCCTCAAAAAGACATTACATTGCTTTTCAAATCCTGGGAACAGCTTGCCTGGGGGCAGTGAGGAGAGTGTAATTCTTGTTTGGGCTGCAGCTGCTGAAGGCATCATGCATAATGTGTTGCTACCTTTTATTCCTAGGCAGGGAATCAATCTTCACACAGACACCCAGCAATTTCTGAGAAAAGAGAGCAGGGCTTGCTACACCTTGGTCCTGACTGCCACCTCACAGACCACCATAGTACAGAACTCCCCAGCGTGCCCCAGGCTCAAGGACCTGCCCAGTGGCCCACAATGTATATTATGGATCAAACTCCTGGACCACAAGAAGAGAGCTGAGCAGCAGTGTGCAAATACAGCGTGGGGTGGGCTAAGCAGGGAGCTGCAGAGCCAAACAGATGCGAACACTCACATTAAGGGTCCCCGAGCACCCGGGCCCGGCGCTCCGGGGGACCCTCTCTGCTGCCCTTTGAAAGCAAGGCTTGTAACACAAGAGTTACAACACTGTTTCAGCATTAACAGTTATTAAAAATGAAAAAAGCCTGTCTACCTAATCACCAAAAATGCCAATTTGCAGGACCTATTAAAGCTTTTTTTTTTTTTAATGCAAACCTCTCCCATTTTTAGCTTCAGACTTACAAGCAGCTCTCTGCAGCTCTGTAACCCTGCCAAAACCCTGCCTCTTCCTTTCATTTGCTCTCTCCCTCCCCCTTTCTTCCTTTCCTCACCCACACATTATTTACCCAGAATATGACCTAATTACAGATTGTGCTTATCTGAAGGACCTGTACTCCACTGCATCAGTTAAGGGGGTAGTTTGAATTAGGATGGACAAAAGATGCTGCTAGAGAGAAAGGTAAAGAGCAATTGTCAAGACTTGGAGGAGTAACGAGCAGAATCCCTTGGGGAAGGTAGCAGAGGACAGGCAGCACCTCCCTGAGTCTTGGATCTGAATGGTTGTCACTGCAGGTCTGAAGTGTGGCTTATCATCTTAGCCAAAGTCAGTTTCTGCTCTATTAAACTCAGCTGGTTTTTGTTTGGTGTTTTTATCCCCATCCTAATCTTGCTCACACTGAACTAAGCAGTGATTTTTGCTGGAAGTGATGCTATGTCCTTTGTTGCTGACCATAATGACAGTGTTTGCTGTGCTTCTAGCCAAGATCCCCAGAGAATTTGTGGGGTTTTTTCCCTCTCTATAGCTACACAAAACTTGTTTTACTTTTCTCTTTTTTAAGACAATGTGAAAGAAACAAGCAAAGCAAAACACCGGAAGGTGGATGAAGAAGAAAACAACCCTGTCTTTGAAAGAAATCTCAGTGAATCTCTGGCACACACGAACAAAAGAGAGGAAATGTGAGGTTAAGGACAGAGCATCTGCTCACATTGTGACTGCTGTCTCCATCCAAACATCAAATTGTAGAAGGCCAGAGCTGTGGTTCTGACTGTGAATATTTTGGCTTGTGTCAGATGCTTTTCTTGCACTCACTGACAACTGGATTTCTGCCACTGACTGCCTTGGAAGTAGCATCGTGTATCAAAATCTGCACTAGTTTAGTCTTAATACTTCAGGATTAATAAAAATGATCCCTAGGACCTACTAGAGCAAGTGAACTGAGTAAAACATGAGTGTAATGTGCTGGCTAACATCTTTTCCAGCAGCTGGCCCACAGCAAGCAGCTAAAGGTCTTGCCCTGTTACCCAGTAGTCAAGGCTTCTGCTGTGGCTATCCCTGAATCCAAAGCAGCTTGGTCAGCAGTCCTCTGGCATCCCTGGACTACCATTTCACCTTATGGAAATTGAAGGAAACTTGAACTGCCCAGAGAAATTTCGATTTGGAGTCCTGTGGTGCACCAGAAAGCTGACTGCACAGACCTGGGAAAAGCTAAAGAACAATTGGAGAGGATACAACTGAAATCCATCCCAAAAGGAAAAAGGGCAACAGAGGCCAATGGGAATAAGTGAGGATGTGAAGATTAGCACCAGCAAAATGTCTTCATTTGTGTCTGTCAAACACAGTTTGGGAGGGAGGCAGATTGGGGAGAGCTAGTTAAAAAACCAAAACCAAACACAAAAAAAACCAAGTCTGGAGTGAGTTAAAAGAATAGTTGAAAAGAAAAAGAAATACAGAACAGCTAATGACATCCCTGAGTTGTTCAAAAGCTCTAGTTTATGCTAGAGAAAGGTATAAGAGAATGGGGGGGAGGGTGGGTGGTTGTGGAGGGCAGGGAGAGAAGGAAAATTAATAAAAACTGTTTAAATATTTTCTCCAAAATAGAGGAGTCCTCTGTCAGTCTAAGTGGGAGTCACCTGTGGAGGCACCTAAAGACAGAGCACAGCTTCACTTTTTATCTGTCTTTACAAGAAGGATGATAATGTTTTTCCTCTTGGGCTGGCAACAACAGAGTTATGAGGGGCAGAGAGGCACCTGCAGAGAGAAGACCGGGTGCACCATTACCCCACCGTGGGAGTTCCAGAGCAAACCTCTCGCTGACCATCAGACTGTTCCCAGGGATGGGAAACATCTGCATGGTAGAGACAGGAGTTTGCAGGGATATCTGCCCAGATGTAATTTGAGGCATATTAGATGTTGTTTGTCAGGTTTAGGGTGACAGCCTCATCTATTACATGAGTCTGTATAGCTTTATTGGTAAGGGATGACTTGGCTGTAGAAATCTTGGGAGTTTCCATCTCCACAGCTGTCATGACAGAATGAGAGAAATGCAGTAGACAGGAAATAATAAGGACTCAGTTCTGCCTTCACTTGTATTTATGCAGTTGAACTGAAATCAGCAGGCTGACTTTTGTCTCATAAAATGTTTGTTTCTCCCCAGTAGTCCTTCAGTAGGCTTAGATGGAGTTACCTCTCCCATACTGATGGAAGTGAAGGGATCATTTTGTTCAGGGATCTGACATGAACATAAAAGCAAGAGAGGGATTTGGCTTGTGGTCTTTTTTGAAGGCATTTGCTATTTACACTTCACTGCAAGGAGTCACAAGTTGAGTAATTAGGGAGTTAAGTTTTTCAGCACCCAAGTGTTGTCAAAGAAACTGAAATTAGCTGCACCACAAAGTCTTTATGGCCAAATGGGACATCTCCCAGCTATCTTCTGTTCATCAGTCACAGTGTTTGCACTGGTGCTTTACAGCTCCTCCAGTCTGTAGGAAGATTCGCACGATGTCATTGTGTTTCTGGATCCCTTCCAGCAGACATCTTGTCTTCTTTTACCTTTCCAGTTAGGTAAAATCTTTAGAAGGTTTGTGTTCCATAAATTCACACAGATTTCATAAAGTAATACCACAGATCCTGAGACAACTTCAACTGTTATCAAAGACTGTTGGGAGGCTTGCAAAGATAGTTGTCCTGAGTGGTTTAAATATCTAATGTAAAATGTTTGTATCTGCTGACAACACTAAACCAGCAGACATGGTTAAGGACAAAGAAAGAGAAAAATCTCAGCATTAGAAAAATACTCTGATCTTGTAGGAGAATGGGGTAGAAAACAGCAAGACCTGCTTTCTTGGGGCAATGATCTAAACTGGAGATCTAATCAGCTATACAGCCTTATGGATTTCGAGGGATATAAGACAAAAATATTTAAAACCCTCTGTCCACTATATGGCAGTTATAAATCAAGAGATAGGAAGGCTGTGATAAGAGTGAGAAGATTCAGAGAAGGATTCTCTGAATCCTTCAGAGAAGATTCAGAGAAGATACAGAGAAGGTTTCAAGGGAATGCAAGTGTTGCCTCACACAAGGCTGATTCACTCTTCTGGAGAACGCTGGGGCAGATCCAGGTCCAAGTCCCACTGGCAGCACACACTTGTCCCCAGAAGCTCTGAGCACCATTGACTTCCATAGAACCTGTTCCATTAGTTAATTCTGGCATTTTTTTTTCAAGAAGTTATTCCAGTTGTGCAGAAGATGCCATGGGAAATGAGAATTCCACGAATTAGGAATATTTTTTGCTAAGAAAACTTGTGATCATGCCGGCAGGAATCTTTCCAGTCAATCAGAGGCGGATCTAATTCCAAGGCGATTCCTTGAGACAAAGGAAAAACTATTGAGGAAATAAAACTTACAAAGCTCTTTCTTCTGCTGGCTTGCCTGAGACTGCATCCTAGGAAAGTGAAGAAGTTTGCAGTAAAACAGAACTGTGAAACCACAGTAAGGTTTGCTGAAGTTTCCAGTAAGTCTGTCAGTTGGTAGCAGAGAGGGATTAAATAGGACAGCCCCATCAGGAGAGCCTGCAGTGCCAGGTGACAAGCAGCAGTGCAAATCACAGCCCACTCACTCGGGACCATGTCAGCACCTCACTGCAAAACCTCAGCAGTTTCTGCCTGACTTCAGCAACAGGGTAATAAGCCAATATATATAGTGTTTCTCAGTCTGTAATGAATAACCTGCATTTGCCTATTTGCCTATTCATTACTTATAGGCATTCAAATTGCAACAAATGGTTCTGATGACAATTACAGTGCTGCTTTATTTACAGAAAAATGTACATACAGCACGTAGATAACAGCCCAGCACTGCACTGATAGTTAAATATATATGTACATCTAGCAATTATCTCTAGATTTGTTGAAAATTCACAAGCTGATTGGGAACAATAGCATTACACTGTCTAGAAAAGAAGAATGTTTCTTCATCCTGTTCTTGTACTGGATCCATTTGGGGTTCTCCAGTCTGTTGCTCGGTGTGTAAAGCCACCCTTTGCAGAGAGGAGGTATATAAAGCCACAGAGCTTCAGAAAAACCAGATGCATGAGTAAAGCAAGAAGCAGAGGAGATATGCACAAAACCAGCATTTTCTGAAGGAAACTGCAAGGAAGGAGAAAGCACACTGTGCCAGCCACACAAAAGGATGGAAGGGAGGAATAAAAGGGTGGGAGTAAATCCAAACTCTTGCTGACACTCCTGGAACATGGACTTCAGTAGCAAGGGTTTAATTTAGAACATGGGTAAGTCTCAACACTACAACATCCAGTGAGTCAGGCACTGGTCTGCAAAGCCATCGCTCCACTCGCTCTCAGGCCTCACTAGGGGCAAGATGTGTTCTGAGAGAAAGCCAGCTCCCTGCCCTCATCTCCCAAACCCTCAGACTGGCACTGAAGTGTCACACAGTTTCCTGCAGACTTTCTGCAGCCACTCAGGCTCTGTGTGGTAGTTGGCCCAATCTGCAGCACAAACGCTCTCTTCAGCAGGAACAGTTCTCCACAGTGGGACTGTGGAAGCGTGACCCAGCTGGATCAGAGCATGAGCCAGCTCAAGTTGGGATCTTCATCCTCTTTCAAGAAAGAGGGCTTGTTCTCCACATGAAATTATTGAGTGGCTGGATGCAGCCTCCTTGCAGTCAGACAATTCAGTAGGGTGCTGTGTTTTGTTAGGTGCCCTTTATAAAATGCAGGAGATGGTGGTTAAGGTCCCAGAAATGTGAGCACATGGAATCGCTTTCCATGAGCTGAATAAATAATTTTCAAAGCCACCATTGTCCTTCCTCTTTCCCACACCCTGGCTGGCAGTGGAGAGCTGCTGCAAACAGAACACACCGTGAGCAGTAGGACTCTCCTCGGCCTCGAAGGAAGCAGAAGGTGCTGAATTAAACAAACATCTGCCCTGGCAAACAGCAAACAATGTGTTTGTCAAGTAAACTGAGCAAACAGGACTTGGGAGTCAGAGAGAGAGGGGAGGGTGAGACAGAGGGAGCCAAGATGGCCATTTTGCCAAATGATTTTTTTCCCCATGCTCCAGCAGTCATTGTTGTAATTATGGGGATCTCTGGGGAACTGAGGAGTCTGGATCTTCATTGCTTTAGAACACAGCCAGTCAGAAACACAAATTGCTAACCCAGTGACAACAGTCACAGGCAGTGGAGATTGGTGGGGGGTTTAACCAGTAAAATGTCTGTTATGCAAGAGAAAAATCCACTGCAGGTTCTTTCATCACAAGAACTTTGTGCTCATCAGAAGGGTCAAGTTAACAATGGCAGGAGCTGATGTCTGGTGTTTATGTCAAGGTAAGGCACAGGCATTATTAGGTCCACTGAGGACTGCATTACCTCCCTGCTCTGCTGTGTCTGTGGATACTACAGGCAAATCTTCCCCAAGGTAAAATGAGGCAAGAAACCGACCTCACCCAGCCACCTTCCCTCTTCAAAACCACTTCCACTCTGGATCACAGCCTCTTCTCCTCTGCCTTCAGCTCTGTACCTTATTTTGTCCTTAAAAGATCTAAATATGGATGTTAGAATCAGTTTTCAGCCCTGAACCTCAGCTCTCAACAAAGGATGGCAAGTGCTGAACATGTGGCTCCCATGTGCAATGCTCCCTGATCCCTGAAGAGCTCCACACAAGGTGCACTTTGGGACAGCACATTCACTCAGTGGTGGCTGGAAGCACCACTGACCCCACAGACACTGAATGTAAGAAACTCAACTTGGAATTTCCTGCCTTTATTACAGTTTCTCTCTCCCCCCTCCCCTCCTGCCCTTTATTTTTTGCTTCACAATTATTTTTCCATCACTTTTATATTAGAACATTTTTCTTTGTGTTAAAAGCAAGGCTGGGCCTTCAGCCATTGATCTTGCTCTTGTCCTTCTTCAACAGACATGAATATGTGCATTTTATTGAGACAATGAAATTAGTTAACTATCCAAATGTACATAAGTCTTTCAAAATAGTGTAAATGCTAATCACTGGTGTAACCTTCAGTGGTAATTGACAATAACTCAACGACTACTTCCTTTGACTTTAACGACTACAATAGCTTCTGTAATCATCCTGTTGGTATGCTTCAATGATTTAAATTTATGACATATATTTCTTGGCTCCCTGGTTTCAGGAAACCTCTGCAGGCACTGAGAGGAGAACAGAATCTGCAAATTGGGGGAAAGAGAAGCAGCACTGTAAGCTGGAGGCTGCTTTAAGATATTCCAGTCACATTCCTTTGGTGGAGCATACCCACTGCACTGCAACAAAAGGAGAATTTCATTTTGTTTTTGAAATGCTGCTATTACATTCAAGAAATTTGCAAAGGCACCTTGACAGAAAATGATCAAATATCTGAACTTCCAGTGCAACAACATTTACTTAGTAAATGACATTTTAATGCAGAAAGTCAAATTTGCATACTAATTAAAATTTTCCTTTAAAACATTTAGACTTTTTGGCCTTCCCACCTACCACAGTGACAGAGATTAAAAGATTTTTTTTATTAAGTCCTGTCAAACAAAACACACTTTTGGAAGGTGCTACAATAAAAAGTAGCACTTTTAACCTATTTTCTAGTCATTCAGAATTTAGGCAGCGGAAGCATTTCCACAAGCTTCTGGATCTCAGAAAGGCAGCTGATGGCAGAGAGATGGGAAGGATTGGGTTTTCTCCCTCACTAAATTTACACATTGTGGGGAAACAGCTTCATGTACTGCATGCTGGGTAGTAAAATAAAAAGACATCACACTTGTAAAACTACACTGGCTCTTTACTAGGAGATTTATAGAGGTGCTGCAAGTTAGAGTAACACTTCAGCTGTCTTCACCTTGTTTGACTCCCAGGCAGGGCTGGAGGGTGATATAGGTAGAGCAGGCAATAAATAGTCCAAGATGGCAGAATGAGGATGTCAACATCAGGCTGGAGGGGGAAACAGCCTCTGTGCTTCCCCAGCAGCTTGGGGCTTCCAGAGCGAGTCGGCTGCGGACTGTGCACGCTGCTGCCTTGCCAGCCTCCACCTCCACATGTCTCTGGGCACTGAGCACACACACACAGCTCTATCAACAT
>VXBZ01008964.1:931717-1029672 GCA_013399135.1 Heliornis fulica
GAGGAGGAGGAGGAGGAGGAGTGCAGCCAGCCTGCAGCCTTGCTTTGAGCTTGCCTTTTTTTTTTTTAAATCAACAACCGAAGCAAAATTCCTCATGCAATAATTTCCTGGCCAAGCAGTTTCTTGCTGTGAAATGGCCATTTCTGTATCTTTTAGTGGAAACAAAAATATTCCAGGAGGATCAAGGCAAATTTGTTACACTGTTTTTTCCAATCTCCTCTTTGGATGTGCCCGTTAGCAGCAATAACTTCCTAAGATGTGGCCTCCCCACAAACCACCAGGATCACTACAAACAGGCAAGTGATTCTGCTAAGCTTCAGTTGCTTTCTGCTCTTTTGTGAAGCCAAGAACTGAAAGCTTCACTTGTTTTGCTTGACAGGACAACTTCAAAGGCTGTTTTCTTTGAGAAAATGTATATTCATCTCCGTGTCTGATCAAACTTGTCTGTTCTCTGCCATACTGTGTGAGTAAAAGCATGCTTACTGCAAGCAGAGGATGCTACAGGAACGGCTCTGAGGTGGCTGGTTCAGGCACAGGGCTCCCAACAGTGGGTGCAGTGCTCAAGCTGATCCCCAGCAGGTGACCATGCTATGGGAGTGCATCGGTCCCATCCCTGGTATTGACTCCACCCTGAGGGCTGGATGTGTGCAGCTGGGCTCAGCCTCACCGTGCACAGAGGGGTTTTCCCTCCCCTAAGCACCAAGCCCTTCAGGAGTGTGGTTGTGTGGACCACAGCAGACACACCAGCTGCCCTCGTGCTGCACTGGAGTGGCAGTTCAACATCTCACAGGTTCCCTCTCTAGTAAAAATGTGTCATAACACGTTCCTGTATTAGCTGGGGGATTTTACAAGCTCTGCTGAAGCCCCAATAGGACCATCCCAAAGCTGCAAACATTGAAGCCATTGGAAGCTCTGCCCTAACATCACCCAGGAGCTGTTCACATCCGTGCGGATTCTGATGTGGAATTAGCTGCATCACTCTCAAGGCCAGGACTAACTAGATACACCTCAGTCTGTGCCAGGACCAGGACAAGTTGTGTCTGCACTTATTCTCCTCTCAGTCCCATGTCTCATACCTGGGCTATGTGCAGAAACATGGACCATTTCAGCCCTGGGACAGGACTGGTTTCTGCTGGTCACCCCTATCGAAGCAGCCTGGCCTTCACGTCCCCATCCCCTGCGTGCACAAACACCACAAACACTTCTTAGAGAAGGGCAAAATTCTACAGGAGGCATTTTGTAACTTGTGTAAGGACTTCCACAGGAGCTTCAGTGATACAAATACTTGACTGAAAATTATAACTCTAAAGGTACTATCACAGTCCAGCCCTTAGCTCAAAAAATGAGAACCAATTCTGTGGTGCTGCTGCCCTGTTTGCTGTAGCTGTAGCTCTTCAAGAGCCTGGGGGTTTTTCCCCATAGTGAGGAGTACTCTGAATATTCCCTGTAAAGGTAAGAGTAATCTCCACATCCTGAAAAACACTCAATTTCACTTGAAACCCCTGCCCTGGCTATTTTTCCTTTACTATCATCATGATGATGATTCAGAGCTCTGAAAGGATATTTCAAACATAAGTACATATTTTGGTTGTTTCTTTCCACACAACTCAGAAGCTCACGTTATCTGACCCCCTTCCTCCTGCCCTCTCATCTTTATTTCTCCCCTTACAAATTTAACAAAACAATATTCCCTACTCCTTTGGGACATTTTTCTATCTGCAGGGTACTGTAGCAACTCGTTTAATTTAACCCTTTGACATGATGTCCTGACAAATCTTTAACTGCAAGGACAGGAGGCACAACGATGGAATCACACAGGGGAAAGCTGAAAACTCTTATTTGCATCTTTTAGACAGAGCCCTGTTTGTCTTTAAAATAGAGAGAGAGGGAGAGAGGAACTTAGCAAATGCTCCTAATATGTTGACACTTTATTTCCATGCAGGGTAATGTCTGTAAGGTTGCTGTCTCCGGAGGGGACTCGAACATCAAGATCCCAGTGTCTGATGATGTCAGCTGCAGCCACGCATACACAACCCTTGGGCCTCAAATCTTAATTATATCCTCTACTGTTTACAGCTTATAATTATTGATGTTAATTTACTGAGTGATGTTACACTTCTAGCCCCAAGTTATGTTTTTGGCACGTTAATGCATTTGCACACAGTCACATCTGATTGTACAGGCTAAAATTAAAGAGTATTCTTCACTTTAATTTCATTTGATTTTGCTAGGTTCTACATGATTTTTAAAAAAGTCCAACTATTTTAAGTAATGTTATAAATACTGTTTCAATTGCAGGTGACACTGACACAAAAGCAAGAGAAGATACTGCCCATCTGCACAACATACAGCCATGTTGTACCACGTTTATCAGGCTGCTAAACCACCAGAAGGCAGAGAGTGGGACATCCAACAGGTCCTGAGCATGAAACACCTTCCCACCTGTGGCATGTGCCATGTGAGTCACCTTCAGGTGGGAGATGGGGACATGGCAGGGTCTATAAATAGCCCAGGAAGGTGCACTTGACTGGGCTGTGTTTCTTGTCAGTAGGCTGGGTCAGGAGCCCTGGTTCTGCTTCGTTACTCACAGCCCGCCACAAACATCACCTCCCACTCAGTGATTTCTACACCAGACTGGGATGGCTGTGGCAAACTGGGCACATGGTGGCTTCACGCCCTGCTGGGGGCTGGTCTGGGAAGCCATGTGCTTCAGGGTAGGAACTTGCTTCAGCAGATTCTGAGTGATGACATACAGGGACAGAGATGCATGAGGCTTTCTAAGGAGCCAACCATTCCAAGCATTTCTTACATGGAGATTTTAGGAAATTGCTTTTGAATTAAGGGATTGTGGCTGCTGCTGACCTACCCCTTCCCAATTACTCTGGTTCCAGTAAAGACTGGATAAAGACATTGTCTTTAAGAGCAATTTATTTTCATGTTGGAAGAAAGAGCCTCATTCTACAATGTTGTTAGGCATGGGAGTATGTATCAACCTCAGCATGCCCTCAGCTACTCATGTGCTTCACAGTGCCCGAGAGGAGAGGGATGTCAGCCATCTGAAGGATGTCTGAGGCTCTAAAGGACAGCACAGCGACCTCTAGGACAGGACAACGTGCAGAGGAGTCGTCAGTGTCAGGGTAATTATCATGGGATGTGCGAGTGCCCAACATGACAGCTAATCAGTGGGAGCAAGACGGTGCTACAAACCTCCCCCTTAGCCCTCCCACTTTGGGGAAAAAAGTCCTAACACTGCACTCTTCTAAGCATGATCTGAAGAGAAGTGTGTGTTAGACCAGGGTACCTGGTGTTCTGACCCTTGTCAGAGCTCTGTCAGATGCTGTTGTCACTGGCAGGAGTAGCTCCCACCTCTTGTCAGGACACAAATCCCTCTGAAGAGCAGCTGGTGCTCAGACTCCTACGTTACAGCAGAGCTTTGTGCAGGCAGTGAGCAGCCTCAGCTCTGGCACAAATTGACTGACATTACACTGGAGTTACAGATATGTTCCATGGGAATTAGGTGTCTACCTGCCATTTATACCTTTCAGAATCTCTCCCTAAGTGCCAAGAGAGAAGGATGAATGTGTAATTATCCCCCTTTTAAAGTCAAAATAAAGAAGCAGACTTTTAAGAGAAGCTGACCCTGAAAGAATAAAGTTATTGTATAGTAGAGAGACCAAGATCTTGATCTAGCACTTCTTTTCTTCTCTAGGTGCCATCCAGGAGCAGCTGGGAAAAACAGAGAGTTGAGCCATTTGGCCCCTCAGCTTACTGCCAAGGTTTAAATGAATAATATGAAAACATGAACAAAAATAAAGAATATGAAATAATAAAGGAAAACTTAGAAAAATCAATGGTCCACTGATATACAAATTAAAAGTAACTCCTATCTGGTGTCATTATTATGGATGCACCAAACTTCCCTAATTTCATTAAGATGTGAATTTATTCAAGAAATAATTTTTGCATGGGTAAGTTTAATCCAAATGTATGCTTAATTCTCTTACTTGACATAAAAGCACTTACAATGTACTTAGCTGTATGGAAAAGTCCTTCAAAAGACGCTTTTAGCAACAAAGGGAACATATTACATTCAATATCATTAAGAAGGCCCTAAATTAAAATCACCTCTAGATTCCTCTTTGGTCTCCTGGTTTAGGCAGTGATGACTGGGAGGTCAGCTCAAATGTGGTGGAGGAATCAGACTATTGGTTCTTTCTCCCAAATGTGTCTTCTTTTGCATGTCTTCTTGTTTTCCTGTTTGTTTGGTTTATTTAATAACTACTTAAATTTTACTTTCTTTGTCCTTGCTTAGGGATGTGATGTAGGAAAAGACATGAATATGAATATGAACCATGTGTATGTAACCTTAGGTTTTAGTTCATTACTTCTGATATTAATAATACCAATTGATAATGACACACTTTTATTGACTGGAGAAGATAAGGATTCATAGGAGGAAGGGAGGTTGTTTCACTGGATAAGATTAAATTTAATACTCTGGTTTAATTAGAGAAAAAACAAATACCTCTGGCTCCTCCTGTTCTGAGTTCTTAGCCATAAAAATGTTTCATGATATTGGAAAGCTACAGCCTACAGAAATTTAATATTGATCCCATCAGAACTTATGTAAGTGCTCCAGTTTACACTGAGAAAAATAAACCCTGTGCTCAGGATCAAGTGTAGCAGCAAGCACCTGCAGGATGTAGCTCTTGAGCAATAAAGCTCAGCAACTTAAAGACATGTCCATCCCTTCTCACTCATTTAAAATCTGAGGCCTTGACCAAACAGACCTACAATTTCCCCCCCAAATGGGTACCACACTTTGAGATACACTGACTGATCAATTACCTCACTAAAACCAGTGCTCTGGGACTGGAACTGTATTTATTCCTTCTTCATCATCCTGAGGCCGAAACCCTTCTCTGTTCCCTGCTTCCAGCTAGCATGACAGAGGAGTTTGAACAAGTGACACTGAAGGAGGAAATATCACTCTTAGAGGAGTTCTAAGGAACCCCTGAGGAGTGAGAGCTGCTTCAGGTAGTGCTGCATGGCCATCCAGCATGAAGAGTAATATTCATAATGGCACTATGCTACCAGACAGTAACCATGAAACCCCTCCACACATGGATCACCCCCTTATATCACAGCAATTCTCTGCAGTAAAACAGCCTCTTAGGAAGAATGATAATGTTCATAAACCAAGGTATCGAATACAAGTCCAGAGAAATATTTTTGCCATATAGAAGTCGTGGGGAGAACATATATATTGTACACTTCTCTTATCAGCTTATTGTAAGCTGATGTGTGGGTAAGGCAAGGTGCAGGCGAGGGCAGACAGTGATAGGGGAATGCTGGGGGTTTATCTTGTCTGGAGGATTAGAGACTCTGAGTGCTAACAGTTCTTGTATCTGGCACCACTTACAACTGCAGACATATCTCCACAGTAGGCAAAAACAAGCTATTCTTTGAGGCACAGGCATGTTGGACCTACTGCTGCAGCAGACAGATGTGTTTCACTGGTGCTGACTGGAAGAGGAGTCGTGAAAAAGCCTTTCAATCCCAGTTATCAGAGCTGCCAGCTAATTTACTCTTGACAAAGCAACTGCAAAACCACCTGCAAGGGTATATCAATAATAGATCCTCCTTATCAATTCTTTTAAAGCCTGATTTTCCTTGCTAGAGAAATCCCTAGTTGTTGAAGCTGGTATGATCCAGAATAACTCCCTACCATGGGGGCACAGATGGTGACAGATGTCTAGATCGTACCAGCTTCATCTGTATCACTTCTGCAGCACCAGAGGAAGGGTTTATTCCATAATGTACACCTGGCACTTGCTTAAGCAGCAGTTTTGCCATTCCTAGGTGTTGGTGAACTGTGCAGCCCTCTGAGATGGGAATTTTATGTGTCACTTAGGTGTAAACTGTGGCATAAAACAGTTGTATGACTTAGCCTGTAGTCATTAAGAAGGATAGAAAGTGAATCCAGGTCTCATAACTGCCATGCTTTTATATTTCATAGGAGAAATCTTGCCACATACAAATCCTACCCATAGAAGAGCAGAAGGAAGGGGAATACAGAGAAGTGCAGCTTGCCTGGAAAAATGGTTAAAAAAAAAAAGGTGGTTTTCCATAACATTCAGCACTGGACCAAGCCTGCAAAGGCAAATGGGCCAGTTACCAGTGACCCCAACAGAAAAACATTTGACTCAGTGCTGAGTGATTCTGAAAATGCTGCTTTGACATTTTAGGCCTGAAACCAGACATTTTCCCTGACATTATGAAACACAGCGAGGTAATATTACAAATAAGTGTAAAAAATAAATCCAACTTGGAAAACATAAATGACCTTTCAAAGCCTGAAATCATGTAATAATAACTGGCCTGGCCCATTGCTGAGGTTTTATTGTTTGAGCTTCACTTGCATTTTTGCCTCTCTCCCTTGGATGGAGTGAGCAGTTAGAGGCTAAAATCCCAGAACAAGTGCATGCTTATTTACCAACAAAATGAAAAATGTCTTGAAATTGTTCCAAATACCTGATCTGTTGGGGGTGGGAGGGCATCATACAAAGGAAATAAGCCAAACCCTCTCACCCTGCTTTCTCCAGGGTTTGCCTGTATTGTTTGCTTCATACAGCCCATTTCTAATAAATCCAATAATCAGCTGGAACTGGAACCTGCTCTGCCATCTCTCGCTGTTCTTTCAGCTGCAGGAAAACTGAAGCAAATGATATTTTTCTTGCTCAGCATTAAAAAAGCCATCATAATACTAATGTTTGCCTCTGGTTCCAAAACCAGTTTTGAGCTTCAGTCAAGAGAGATGAAATTTAATGCACCAAAGATTCATCTTTTTGGGAACCTATAACACTTGCTTGGTTGGTTTTTCAAAGTCCTTTTTTCTAAATGGTTTTCTCTCCCCAAACCTCGCACAGCTTTACCTAAATTGGGATTATTAGAGCAGTACCTAACCCCAATACAGTTATTGGGGTATTAAGGCAGCATAGAATTTTAATAGCTCTCTAACTGCTCCCAGATGAGTACTTGTGCTATACAAGTCCACTGCTGAAAAGACTCAATATACTATGATTTTGTTACAGCACTGCCAAAAGTGTGTCGATGAAGGCTCAGCTCCTTTGGAGGAGACAATGTCAGTGTTCTCTGAAAGCAACATCCATGTTGTCTGTTTAACCAGCTTCTTGATTTTACTGGGCTGCCATTGCCAAGAGTGCTCTCACATGTGAGGTGACAGGTTCCTGAGTGGTGATTTATTATCTAACTTGGAATTACTGTGAATCACATCACTAACAGAATGCAGTTGTTGACTGATTTGGGTCCTGTGTACCCTACTTTCTCACCCTCTCTTCCCATACTCTATCTTTTCCTATGTTTCTAACACCATATCCTCCAGAGACAGTTCCCCATGTCTGCTCCCACATTCCCCAGCACTTTGGATGGGTGAATGGAGAAGGTACTACCCTGGTTCTGAACCAAGGTCTGATCTGCATCCCAGCCAGGGATTGGTTAGACATCATTCCACCTGCTTTTCCCTCCATGCAGGCACTTTGGGTCTCCTTCTTTGCCAAGTTCTGTTAACTTTGTTGGAATTTCATGTGTTTAAAATCTCTCTCCTCTTCAGTCATTTTTCCTTGATAATGGCAAACAGATTCATAAGTTAATCAGAGGAGATGGATGCTGACAGACAGACAGGTAGAAAGGCAGACAGCCTCATTTCCTTAGGAAACAAGGCTAAAAAATGAACACACTCCCTAGAGGTTTTAACAGCAATGACTTTGGTCCAGTTGCACAGAGCTACCTTTAATTGGATACTCTTGGATTATGTTCCATTTTTCCTCTCGTCCTGACCTGCTCATTGAGTAAATAGAGCCATCTGCCAAAGCAATGGCTCCTGAATTAGAGAAGAGCACCTTCCCCCCTGGGAGAGCAAAGTAGGCCAGCAATTCACCAGGGCTTACTTCAGCTGAAATTATTATTCAGGTTTCCACAGTGTAGGAGCAAGGGATCTGTATCTAGCTCAATAATCTGCCAGGAAATGGAGCTAAGTCACAAAAACATATTGGCTGAGAACCATGGGTATCTTATAGAGAGAGTTTAAAGTGACATTTTCAGATAAAAGTTTGTTATTCCCTTTCCCAGCCTAAAACTGGTTTATATTCACTGAATGCACTTCTCACCTTCAACAGCAGCAAACTGTTTGCATTGGATCCCTCTCCAAAATAGAGCTTCTACAAGTCCTTAACCAGAGGCATCCAAACTGTACACTGACTTGTGTGAACTCTAAATGATAGGAAAGCAGGTTTTTATCACATGAAAACATGGTGTGCCTTTTTTTTATTATTTTTGTCCATAAAACCTTTTTTTTTTAAAAAATAAACTAAAATCAGGATACCTATATTTTCTAACTTCTGTCTTTAATGAAGAAAATTTGTATTTCCAATGACAAGCATTTTTTTTTTTACCAAAACAAACCCCATTTTCCTAGAAAATATCTTTTCTTGGTTAGAATTGTCTTGTTAATGGTTTTTTTTTCCTATAATCTCTCTTGGAAAGTGTGTTTTGGCATTTTGGCAAAGAGATGGGAGGACTCAGGTCCATTCAAAGCCTCCTCTTGTTCTGCTGGCAATCTGGACATCTCATAGCAGGAGGCACACGGAGCCTTCTCCAACTAGGAGAGAGGGGGATGTTCCATGATTAAGCATCTATGTCTCACACAGGTTAGTGACAACTGGTGAGCAAGGCCAGTGCCCCCCAGCTCAGCAATCCCACCCCTCTAAGCAGGACAGTGGTGGGAGTGAGAGAACCCAACTCCCATACCTCTGAGCTGGACTGACTGGAAATAATGGATTCATTAAAGATTCAGTTTTACATAAGTTTTAAATAATATTTTAAATAAAGATTCGGTCTGTCAACATATGTCATCCTCCTTTTATCACTTAAACAGGCTGTTCTTCAGTTAAGTGTGTAAAAAATAAAGCAAGTCATTTTTTTCCTGAGGATATATCCCCTGGCCATAATGAGCTCCCTGCATTCTACAGTTGTCAGGTCTGTCTTTTAAGAATAGCATGTCCTTGATGAGTGTTACTGATGCTCCCACAGGGGCTGTCTGGGCACCTTCTCCCTTCACAACGATCTTTCCATATTATTACAGGATGCTGTGGGAGCATCTGGGAAATTATCCCCACTCCCTTCTTGGATGGACTCTCTGCCTGCATGCATGGGAGGTGCCCACCCAGCACATTCAGCCAGAGCTGGAGGTGTTTGCATCATTTATTATCTCTGGCTTGCAGGGAGTGCTTGAGCAGCTGGGTGAATTCACCAGCACGGACTCCTACAGGTGGTGCTGCCTTACGGTAACGCTAGGAAAAGCTTCCTTACCCCTTTCTGGAATCCAAGGTTCATAAAGACTTAAATGAAGTGCCACTACAAATCAGTTCTGCTAAAGCAGCACAAAGGCCTGTGAGACACCATTAAATCAATTTAAACTTAGATTATATACATTTAAATTTAATTCGTTGAGGACAAATCAAAACCAGTCTCAAATAAGCCTTTGTTACACCACAGTAAGAGTGGCCTTCCCTAAACTCATTTAATTAAATCTGCTTGCAAACTAATTTAAGGTATGGTTCTGACACATGAAGAAAACAATCTGCTGTGAACATCACAATGAACTAATGAGGACTCACACCAGGACTCTAAAGACAGATACTTTTGAAAATTAGATGTGTCCCGATAGGCTTCACATTCTGCATTTTGTTTTCAACCCAGATGCAAAAAGGACCACTTTAAGATTTCCCAGACCAAATCCACCAGTTTCCCACTGCTTCTAAGAGGTTTCTGAAAAATTTGTTCAGTTATTTGTTCCAAGACTTCACAGGCATTTTGATTTAAAAAAAAAAATAAAATTACTTAAGTAGTAAACAGCACTTTGCAGTTCAGGAGCAAGGACAAGTAGGCCATGAAGAAATGAGTCTCTAAAGCAGAATGAGATATGAGTCACCAAGATACTATTTCAGAAGAGAGGGAACTGCCCACCTCTGCGCTCCCACCTGCCCTCAGGAGGATCAGAGAAGCGTATGGAAAACTAAGGCAAGAACATCAGAAAACAAATCATTTAGGCAGCAAATCTGAAACTGTAATGAACCCAAATATTAAAAAGTTTCTTGAACATGAGGAGCTTTTTGTCTTTCTTGTTTGAGTCAGCTAAGTACCTAATGGTGTGTGATAAAAGCACAGTTAGGCAATTATTTTCCTCTGTTCCGCAATCTGTGTAAAAGCATGTGGGGAAACGTCATGTCTGGTTGCAAGTATCATGCTGTAAGGTCTGGAAAGCCACATTCTCAGAGCCCAGACAGACATGAATTGACAAGCACTAGCCATTCCTGGAGCAAATGTCAGATCCAGAGAGCCCTGCTCTTCAGATAAGTGCCCCAGTTTTCCATGCACACACGCAAACCAGGCCTCAGCCCTTCACGAGCAAGCAGATACGGCGTCTCGAAAGGCTGCTTTGCCTCATTCTGGCTGCTGGACTGGAAGACTGGTTAAGAGAACCCTTTAACAAACATGTCAGGAATTAGGCTCTTTGAATCACATATCAGGATCTTAGGTTTCATGACAAGTAAACCAAAACATCCCAGTCTATCACAAGATCAGCCTACAATAATATTGCTAAGTCTTACAAGAACAACACTGAGAGACTGACATGTGTGAGAGTGCGATAGCTGCTCTGGACGATGCTCACTTGTTGAATTTGGGTTTAGTTTGAGCTAAGTTGTCAGATTGCATTTCTCAGCAACCCAGAATTATGGTCCAGTACTCCAAAGGAGAAGACACAGAGACACAGAAGGAAAGAAAAGCAATTCCCCATTACACAATAAGGATTAGGATTTTTTTTTCTTATTGCTGTAAAGCCCGTTCACCCATTCTGCTGAGATAAGGAAGTCTAAAATATTAATTATAATGAGATATCATTCCAGGATTTTGAAGTGGTAGTAAAGCTAAATTTAGGAGCTGGGATTTTTGGCTAAGAAATCTCAAATTAGTTTAAGTTTCCTCTCTCCTCAGGATCTGTTCTGATTGTTCTGCTCAAGACAACCTTATCTCTCTAACTATATTCAGTGTACGTTATTTTAGACTTACCTCATACTAAACAGGTAATTATCTTACACATTCTTGTTTCTGAGAAATAATAAAAGAAAACGTTTGCTTCCTACTAACCCACCCACTCAGCAGCAGTGTCTTCTCATGTTTTGCTTGATAAAGCACATGTGGTCCTTTCAAACAGTCTGATTTGACATCTCAAATAGATTAAAAGTCATATCAGAAAGCTATCTGTTGAGTGACAACATAAGTACTTATTTAATAAGTATATTA
Source organism: Heliornis fulica (assembly GCA_013399135.1). Lineage (NCBI taxonomy): Eukaryota > Metazoa > Chordata > Aves > Gruiformes > Heliornithidae > Heliornis > Heliornis fulica. Next base: position 943,103 of record VXBZ01008964.1, read on the forward strand.
AATACATATGCGTGGCTATATACTGTACATGCAAGGTTTTAAATATATACCCTAGTTAACTGCCATATGGATATGTTGTTGTGGAAAAAAATATTTATAAAATGTTTTTTCCAAATGTTTAATCTACAGCAGATGCGCCTTGCATTCATCTGTTTGGCTTGGCATTCACTACAGGGAGATCTTATTAATCATACAGACCTCCTGTAGTAGAGGAAACAGAGGCTATTATAGGATTCATCTGTTTATGACTAAACAGAAAAAAGGATCTTCATCAAATGAGAGATCCCTTTCTGAAACCCCTCTAAAATATTGAAGGTTGTGAGTAAGCCACATGCTGGTTTTCATCTCCCAGAATTGTACCCTTACTCCTCCTCTTTATATAGAAACAACAAAGCAACACAGGCTGCATGTGTCTGGGGAAGGAGGAGTAGAAACTATGGGGATGGAGCTGGAGGAATCCAGATTTCATTTGCCCTCTCTCCACGACAACATTGTGGATGTTTTTCTCCTCAGCCTTTTGTTATGTCACTGCATTTGGAAAAAATCTATAGAAGGATTTATGTATGGAAAGTGCTTCAGAGTCTGATCTTACTCTCAGCATCTCCAATACATATCTCACTGAGCATGGCTTCACAAGGTGAGTCACTGCCAGTGTTAACAACAAAACTCTTACAACTTTATTGCTTCCCATAGTTTTATTACTCTTCAGTTTTGCTAGTTCTGTCCTGACAAAGGGAGTAGCTGTAGCTGCCTTGTGGAACTGGGCAGGGAAGCAGTAGAGAAAGCCATGAGGAAAAGGAATTAATTGGGTTCTACATAGGCAAGGTCAGCTATGCAAATGGTAAGACATCAGCAGAATGGAAACCAAAGAGGAGGCAGCAGAACCTGGGCACTCAAAGGGTCTACCCTGAAACAGAGGACAACTTAAACCCCTTTCTACTTGCCATGCTTCATCATCAATTGTGGCTCCTGATGATGAAGGCCATGTTCACTTTTCCTTTTAATTTCTGTTAAATTTCACTGCTTTACCTACATGTTATTAGAGTTATCAATTTTGACAAGTGAACATGGAAGTCACATTAGGAGTTTTCTCTCCTAACTTCAACATGAACAAACTTTTTTGTCCTCAGTGTGAAACTTGGTCTCAGCTTTGGCAGCTTACAAGGTTCCACTACAGCTTATCTCTAGAAAGGATAATCAGCAGCTGCAGCCAACCAGAGTCTCATGCATCACCATCCACTACTCACCCCTTTTGGAAACAAACAGCAGAGGTTTTTTAATAACAACCCTTGGAGCAGTAAAGAAGCATGTCAAGTAACATGCCAAGAGCAGGTAATTTGCCTTATGCAGACACTGACAGGTCAAAGTCAATCACAGCATTGCACTGTGCACATCTCTTAGATTTATGTCAGAACAATTCTTTCCCAGAATCCTTCTGGATGTGAGTGAAAACTCTAATGAGGCTTTCAGAAGACGGACTCATCAACAGAAACTGTCATGACACCCCAGCTGTCATTCCTAAGATGCTCAACCTGTTGAAGACACAAAATAGAGCTTCCATAGGATTGACTTTTTTAGATATTTACCCCTGGTCCAGTTTGATCCAAGGTCAGAGTATTTTGACAGGGAGACTGAGAAGAAAGAACCCTAATAACTAACATGTGGGCACTCAGGCAGGTCGACCTCAAGTAATCCCCTCTCAATCTCAGACACACACAACACCTGTACCATCAGGCAGAGAAGATATTTTTTAATCTATTTTATGCAAAAAGAATTTATATAGACAAGTTCTTTGAAATGCTGAAAGTTCCCACTAATGCCAGAGTCAGAAACAGGATGAAAACAATGTTCTGATGTTACCTCCCACCTCCACACCTTCCTTGTGGATGTGTTTTTCTGGATATACACCCAACACCAGGAAAGCACAATAGGAAAGGCTATAAGTAGTCCTAAAATGGGGAATTTTTTTCTTTGCATGGCTGATCATTCTTAGCAGGGGAAAAAAAACTCCAAATTAATCCAAATCTCCTTACTAAATCTTCCCACTTTAAACCTCCTTAAACTCTTTACATGTCCATTTTATATACTCAATATTAACTAGATCAAATCAGCTTAATTAGTTGGTTAGTTAATATTACATCAAGTTCATTCAGTCTCCTCTGTTTCAAGTGGATAGAGTATTTTACAGTATCTGAAAAATGGCTCAGCTTAATAAACTGAGGGCAGAAATAATTCTTTAAAAAGAATCAAGGGACAACTCTTGAATCCAGGTTGAGACATTACCCACAGCACATCTGCACAAAAATTCTTCTTCAAGGCAAGTGCTTCAAGTGCTCCACAAGAAGCAATTCACCAACAAAAGAATTCCAGTAGTATCTGAAATCCTTGTCTGGCTTCTAGAGAGCAGATCTGTGTTTTCATCTCCAAACAGGATAGCCCAGAAACCATAGGGTTGCGATCCACCCTGCAAGCACCAGTCCTGTGGTTGTGCCAATCCACACTGTGGATCTTGTCACTGGTTCTCATCTCTGTTTCCACCATGTGCTCCTGAATGAGCCTGGGTGTATGTGGAAGGATGGTATATATACTACAGGTTCCTTTCCTGAAGCGTGTTGATGTCTTTTACTTAGCAGCTTTCTTCATACATTTGATATACACATTTCACTGTGGGTGGTCAAACCCAAGACCCATACTCAGACCACTTGTGATGTATAATTATTCTTTTCTAATTTGTCTGCATTTATGTTTTGTATCCCTGTATATCACACAGAGCACTGAAAGCCACATTTTGAACTGTAGGAAGCAAATCAGCATGCTTCAGCTCTGTTTCTCATGGTTCAGACATGTCTGAAATATAATGAGAGCAGGGATTTGTCTGCCCTGATTTAATTACTACAATCCAGATAACTCTGTCAATCAATTTTTCTCCTTGTGACTCCTGGCAGTGTGAAAAATACCTTCATTATGAGGACTGATCATTAGTGGATGTGAAGTTGAGAAGATGATGAAGATGAGTTGTTGGCTCTGGCAGAGAATTGACCCATCAGTGTCATTAAGTGAACTCCAGCAAGCCCAGCAATTCCCATGGGGCAAATCATTGAATTCCTCAGGAGCAAAGGTCTGTGTCTGTCTACACCAAAGTACTTTGAAAAGTACACACATGCAGTTTGCAGTAATCTGATGGATAACTAAACAATTACACAGGCAATAACTGATTTGTCCTTCCCTTTCCACAAAAGAAACAACTTTTAAGGCACCATATTTTAGATTCCTTTTCACAGTGACAGTTTAAATAACACTTAGTTCCATCCATTGACCTTTCAACTCCATATTACAAAAGTTCAGCTGCATCAAGCTCCAAAGCCCAAATGCTCTTTATTAACAATGTAAATTGCAAATCTAAGTCCTTTTCCTTCTAAATATTGGAAGACAAGACTGAGTCACTCCAAGGACTATATCAGAGTGGGGTTTTTTATCAGTGCTGTTCATCCAGCAGTAAAAGCAGAAATGAAAAAGACCTTGCCATACAACAGCCTGAGTTACAAGCATTTTGATGACAAATGAGAATTATCTGCTCAATGTTTTTTTCTAAATTACGCTTTAATTGCAAAAGGTAATTTCATATAATTGACTAATTAATCATAAAAAAAAAATAAAATAGATGCAACGATTACAATGCCAAAGAATTGTTAACAGAGCTGTTCACACAGAGAAAATTCTGCTGGAATCAAGAGACAGCCTCATGAGCCCTATGGACAATTTTGGTGGGCACACGAAGAGCCAGCGTGGGTGTGAAGGTCACAGGCATGATACTGCTTTTAGAACAGACTGGAGAGTACATTCTGTGGGGATCCAGAGCTGACTGTGTACTGCAGACCTCCGTGGACCTTAGTCCAGCCTCTTCAGTTGCAGCTGCAGCTTTGAGACTGCAGAGTCAGACAGTTTTTTGCAGTCCCCAGTTCAGCTTCCCTGGCTGTGTTAAACAAACTGATGAGGGGATCAGGAGCATCTGTCTGATCCTGAGATTTATCACTACCAAACATCCCTGGACAATATTTTCTCTGGAGGACTACAAATATTAACTGAGTTGGTTTGATTGCAAGGACTTTGATCTCTCACACAGGCTCCAAACCGCATTTTGTAGGGAATTTAACCATGAAGTGCAAATATGGAGAAGTGAAACGTGTGAGCAGCCTTTGGCAGGAGTGGGCACAGAAGGGAATATAGCTTTGTGTATTTTTGTTATTGAAATTATTGAATTAGGTCTTAAAACTGAGCGAGAAGGTAAGGTGTTACTTTGATGGGAAGAGTGCTGGCTGAGCTAATTGATTCAGCAGTGAGGCTGTTTGGAGCAGCTTTTTAGTGCTATGAGTCAGAAGAGCCCAGCATTAACTTTGCTAAATAGTTGGAACTTTTCCTACAGCTTACAAAATCTCTGAAGTATTTTTCCATCTTGATGCCTCAGATGTGCTTAACCACTGAGAAGGCTCTCAGGCACTGTGGAGACACAGACTAAGCTCTCTTTCCCTCCGAGCCCACGGCTCTTTTTGAGAACAGGAATCTCTTCAGCATTAGTTCCTGGATGGACTCTCTTTACAAGAGATTCTCTTTTCCCTCCAGTGGGTCACAGCTAGAATCACAGAGGCTGAGCACAGTGAAAGCCTTACACAAAAGGGTATCCAGGATATGCCAGCCAGCCACGTTATTGATAGCATTGACTGGGATAGTATTGAGGGAGCCCAATTGGATATCTAGGGCTCACTTTTTAGGAAATAAGCCCATTCCCAAATTTGTCAAAGCATAAGAAAAATTAGGGAAGGGAGTGAAAAAGCAAGGACATGGAGAAGTGACAGTTAAATCTTCATTTTGTCATTTCACATAAATCTTCAGCATGACTGGAACTGGGCTCTCCACAGCAGCACTGAATAAACAGTGTGCTCTGTAGGTTTGCTGTGGTAAACACTTCCAAAGGGAAATACTCTTTTGCTGCTCACCACTCCTTCCATATAATAAGGCAGGGTGGAAAATTATTTTAAAAAGTCAAATTTCAGTTTTCTTCCAGACTCCATTCACTAATGCACAGTTTCTTAACCAGTTTGCTTCAAGTTTTCCAAAGCAAGTGATGTTTTAGCTGGAGATAGGCATGAAAATCTTTGTCCCAAGGTACTTTTTTTTTTTTCCAGAAAGCTAAAAGTGTGAAAATGTTCCTTCCCTGACTGAATTTGATATTTGGCCTCGTGACCTATGACACTTCCAGATCTGTACTCTGCACCTTTCTCTAAATAAAATATTGGAGAAAAATAACCTGACAGTGAAGTGAAAAACAGTCTTTCCAATGAGAACTGATCCTGAAACCTGAACGTGGAGCTGTGATCCTTAGGCCTATGCTTGAAAGACCAGTCTGCCAGCTCTGGTCCATGCCATGCTCCATTAGCAGTTCCAATGGAAATAACTGGGACTATCCAGTAAGGCGCTTCGTGATTAAGGGCAGCATTTAGGACCAGCACCCCAAGGGACTTACACAACACGTAATTTAGGAGAATGTTGAGAAAATTAGGAAAGGAGGAGTGGGGAATAACAGTATGGCAGAGACATTATATTTCATGGAATATATGAATGAAAAACTGGCTAAACTGACTGCTCCTTTGCTTCAGTCAAGACAGCAGGCGCCTTCCCAATTTCTATCTGCTTAAATAGCTTGTATACCCGAATCTGTGGCTGCAATTTGAGATGGCATGTTTGAAAGTTCTTCCCTAAATCACTCATGGACTGGAAAAATCAGAACCAAGAGGTTCTAAAAGCAAACCAGTAATCTTCAGTAATCACGAAAACTACATATAATTCAATATCTTTACATTAAACAAGTCAACCAAGACACAACCTTGGTGCCTCGAGTGCATGATGCTCCTTCAGGAAGCACTTGTGATGGTGGGTCAGATTTACCCATGGATTCCACCAATTTCAGTGCAGTTATAGTGCAATGAACACAGCCCATTTCCGAAGGCACAAAGCCAGTAAGTAGTCTGCAGTGGGATTCTGATAAATGCTGCCATCTGCAAAATGTTATATCCAATGCAGGGCAGAAACAGATGGAAAAGCTTTTCAATCCAGAGTACCAACCTAAAATAAACATCCTTAAATGTATCTGTTCCTTCAACGGGTATTGAAGAACAGGCAAAAATAAATGAATGAAATGAGGGAGACTTATAAATTCTTTTTTTCACTCTAACCAAAGTAAAACCTCTTGAGCTCACAAAGGTCTTGCTCATGCAAGGATCAAAAACTTCTTGTTTTCAGGACAAAATGAACATCTAAGTTACAATGGTTACTGAAGATAAAAAACACATGTGTGCCACTCTGTATTATCCTGATGAGAATGTCCATTTGCCACCTAGTTACCTCTACTTCACCTCCTTCCAAAGATCCAAGTTGTGGCAATCCTCTTGATAGCAGCTGCAACATTTCCCTCCTGAGCCCATCACTGAGATCTCAACAGATCATCGAGGTTGGGCATTAGCACTACAAAGAGTCTGTTTTTTTTTTTAGGGGATGCCCTAAGTATGCTTCCTCTACTAACCAAGAGTCTAGGTTTCTGCAGTACAGTGTCTGTTGGTCAGTGCAGATTTAGCTCCTGAGCATGTGAAGTAGCATAAGATACCAGCCCCAGTCCAACATGCTTTTTGAAGAGCAGAGCTATGCTGCCAAATGGGATGTGGTTCTGCTTTTGTCCTTGATGTCAAACTGCAGGAAGACTTTGCGTGTTTGTGTCCATAGATCTGAGTTACCTTCAAGCCTGGGAGAGCAATAAGCACAGACAGTATTATCCCTGGTTTCCAAAACAAACTTTAAGTTTGGTTGCCCTTTGTTAGAAGACACCATTTTTCCTGTAAAGGCAGGATCATTTTGTTTAAGAGAGCTGCTTGTCTCAGAATGCAAAATAAACGGCTACAGTCACAATGCTGAAAGGATTGACTTGGAAAATTGCAAATTGAATGAGGAGAATTACTCTGGCTAGACACACACGTCATTAAGAATTATTGGCATACGGGTTTCAACAACAATGGATGCCTGAATGAGAGAATTTCAAGCTTAGAGGGGACAGATTTAAAAGGCTTTAATATAAACTAAATGTGCTGCAGATTGCTTTATCTGGCAAATAAGTGTGCCATGGAAACATACAATACACAATGAAACATGTAACTAAAACCTAACTTTCTGGAGGTATTCAGGAAGGTAGCTTGGACATGCTTTCAAAGAGGTGAAGCTGAACTGAAGAACAGATGTGGGTTTTGCCTGGCAAACTGCATCCCCGGGACTCAGGAGATAACAAACTAATGGTTGGCATTTGAGTCAGCAAGTCTTAAACTCTCATGAGACAAAATAGGATGTTTTTCTTCTCAGCCCTATCCAGCAACTTTTGCCCTGTGCCATTTGCAAAGAGAAATCTCGGGAACAAATCTTCAGCCAGTGTAAAATTGGTGTCTCTCCAGCGCAGTGAACTGATCCGCGCTGATTTGAACCAGCTGAGGGTCTGGCTCCTGGACTTCTGAAATAACCTTGAGGCTTTTGTTATTACAGCTGTATTTTGTAACTATCTTTGTGTTGGTTGGTGTGCAGGCAAGGCAGTGGAACACAGAGAAATTGGGGTGTAACGGAGCTGCACTGAGGTAAGCTGGAAACTGCTTTCAAATTATGACCCAGAGGCAACCAGACATTGATCCCCGAGACAGTGGACTCACAGCTGAGGTGCAGGAAAGCAAGCAGGAGCAGCCTCAGTAAATATCTCTAGAGGTTTACACTGACATGCTGTCTCTCCTTATGATCGGAGACTTCTCTGCAAATTCTGGCATAAATGGGAGTGACTTCACGGAAACCAACGGCAACATCTGCAGTTACATGAAATCTGAATCCAGAAGGCCAGGACAGAGAAGGAAAAGGTAGTGTGAGAACTAAGGGGAATAAGCAGGTTTGGGTAGGGGACCCATAAGGAAATTTCTCCTACACTTTCACCACATACTCAGACTCAACAAGTCCCTTGATGCAGAACATCAGACTCTTTCTGAACGCTCATAGCTCCTCTTTCCAAACTACTCCAAGCCCTCCACCTTGTTTTCTGCTTTCCTCCCCAGCACACACCTCTCCACCTCTCAGAGATTTTCTGTGTAAGGCTCAGCATCTGATACACTGTCATACGTCAAAGATACTCCTTGGAGCTAGCATCTCTAATGGAGAAAACAGCCCGTTGCAGGAAACTAACACAGGCCAAATTTCGCTTTCTATTATACCACTATTGCTCAACTTTTTCCATCCTGAAACTGTTCCCTTCATCCTGGCATTTAATACGCCTCTTCCTTTTAAAGAATGTTAGAGGAAGGTGAGCATGGCCCCTTGGACACATGTTCATGAAACTCCATGGCAGCCAAGCATCTGCTCTGCCTGCGAGCTGTTGTGTATCTGCAATGCAAATGCAGAATAACACATTCATCCTGCTGTAACTGAAAACCGGAAGCTGGCTCTGCAGATTCCTCCCACTCCTCCTGGTGCTTGTTTCCATCCATAACATTTTTTTCCAGTAAGCACCTGCCTGACTCCTATTTAATACATCCACAGCTGCAGTTTCCATAGCTGCCTTTTGACAGCACAGTCCAAAATGAATCATTCTCTCTGTGAGGAAATTTCTCCAAAATGCTTTTTCTTTCTCATCTCTTCCTTAATCATCTCTGGATTCCCATTATTTCTAGAAGGTTGATGATTAAATTCCCATTAGAAGATCATCGGCCCCCCATCCCTTTCCAGCCACCCACTCAGAGTCTAATAGATTGCCACAGCACTAAGTTGTCTGGTCCTTTTTTTAATAGTCAGGCTTTTACAACTCTTCATATTGCCATCTATCATGAGACATCACTGACAATTCTGCTAAAGCCTCTATATGGATAAAATATATTCTGCCAAAAAATGCTTAGGACAAACTGTATTTTGTCAAGCACCTTCATCTATTTAGTGTAGAATATTAATCCTGCCAAGTATCTTAAAACATTCTGCCGGCAAGCCTCCATCTTTTCAACACAGGGAAGTAGTGCACAGCAAGATTTCCCATGCTGAAATTTATCTTTGCTATATCTAAGCCCCAGCTCAGCCTCAGCATTGGTTATCTCTCCCCATGACTATGCTTTCCACGGTACCCAACAGCAAACTGTGATCAGATAGTCAGGGCCAGGCGTTCCTCCCTGCTCGCTTCGATCTTGCATTACGTTTTGCCATTCTCAGCTGCTCACTCTCACCTGATAGGTCATGTCTAGATCAGAAGTTGTTGTGGATTCACAGGGAGACAGAGAAAGAGGTGTAAAAGAATTCAGAATTAATCCCATCTATCCATTTATCCCATGACAGGAAATACTGTCCTCATCACCACTGGCAAATACTGAACCTCTCTAACTAGTAGCTACCTGGACATGGTTTGCCAAGTGAGCAATCAGGGCAGAAGAGACCATCCAGACCTCTCCACTCTTCAAGGATTCCCTGAGTTAACTCCAGTTTGAATGACAGTGTCTCTCTTAAACACACATCCTGTCCCAAATTCAAGTTCATGTGAACATGAATGAGAATGCAAAGGTCAAGCCCCCTCCTGGCTCAATGCTCAGCTCCTCCTAGACTGCACAGCATGGCTGGGCATTCACATCCCTGCAAGTTATTTTCTTGAGGAGAAATTTTGCTGTATCTACACATGTTTTATCATTCATAGGAAGATGTATAGTGCTAACAGAAATTAATTTTGGCAACGGTGTAAGTAATTAAATTAAAAAGAGAAGATTTTCTAAGTTGATGGGAAAGCATTCACACAATGAACTGAAGAGAAACTTGGTAGGAAAACGTTAACCATGACCTCCAGTCAATAAAATGCACCATTTTCTCTGCTCTTTATGCAAGCAATGCTGTTATAAAGACAATAGAAGTTTTATCTTAAGGCCAAAATATTGTATCTGATTCCACTCATACTAAGTCATTCATATAGATTTATATAGAACCAGGTACCAATGTGAGATATTTTTTTCTGAGTCTCAAAAGCTCCTTAAGAAGATCTAAAAAGGAGAGTTTCCTCCTATGAAGTAGTTCTGCTCCCTGCACCCCACCTTGCATCCTTCTGGAGGCTGGTTGAACCAGAGATGAACAGAGACCACCCCTTCCCAAAAGTGTTTGTTCCTGGCTTCTTTTATTGAGGGCCTGATGCCAATGGCAGTGATTGAAAGGTCATGGCTTCTCACAGATCTTCCAGTAACACAGTTCCTCAGTGGGAAAAAAGGCATTTTGAACAATATTATACTTTCCTTTTAAAAAATCTGATTTCCTCCAAAACCAATAAGACCTCATTAAAAGACATGTGGGAGAAAATCACAAATGCTTCATTTTCAGGGCTGAAAAATATCAATACAAGCTACAGGGAAGATGTTGCAGTATTAACCTGAGTTTCTAAGTGCTATGACAACTACAAATAAAGATTAAATACTCTATCTTCCAGCTAGAAGGGGTTTGATCCTGAAACCTGGAAGTAAAAGGTCCCCAAACAGGGGATTAGATTTTTTTTTTGTAACATATTAGATCAAAAGCAAAAAACCTGGGATCCTGATACAACCACCTGGAAATCACATAAAAGTAAAGAAGAAGGGCAATTAGCAGGAAATGGGGAAGGTGATACTTGAATTCTCAGGCCTGACTGATGTGGACTCAACAGTGCTTTTCCATATCGAAACATCTGAAGCTGGGAATACAAACAAACCCATTCTAGTAAAAATATCTCACATACCTAAAATCATTACCATGTGAATTTACAGAACTTTACTTTCCAAATCTTTTTATTAGGTATTTTCTTCCTCCAGCTGAAATAACAGCAATGAGCTATTCTCACAACTCCTCTTCTCCAGTCTGCCCACAATCAAAGCAAATCAGCAGAAGAAACAATATGGGAAGGACAAGGCCACAGTCATCAAGGTACTTTGAGTCTTCCTCTTGCTGTGATTAAGACCTCATCTTGTTTAGAAGAGTCATGGCCTAGCTGTGATCTGTCTCCACTTTCTACTATAGGAATAGCAAAAAATGAGGAGGGGAGTGGGCAGGGAAGCAAAGCGTAATATTGTGAACTTGTGTTAAATCACACAATCTGTTATCCCACCCTGGGAGTGTTCCAAACCTCCCTTCTACCAGATCTTCAACACAACACGAGCCACAGGATAGGCTGACTCCCATTGTGCTCTGTCTTTGAAAAGCAAACATTGTTCATAGCATGCATGTTTTAGAAAGGGTGTGCTCTCTGCAGAGAAACGCTCTGGCACGTGGATTTGGGCCAGTATCAACAAAGCTGATTTCCCCATGAATCTTGTGCCTTGAGAACTGTCACACACGTAGCAAGTACTCTTGTCAGTCTGCTTTTGCAAAGACCACCCCTAGCAGTGCCCTGGCACTGAAGGCTGCTGTTTAGTACTGTGGTTAGAGCTAGCACATAAAGATAGAACCATAAAATATCTCAAGTTGGAAGGGACCCATAAGGATCATCGAGTCCAACTCCCCGCTCCCCTCCGGATTGCCTAAAATGAATCCATATGACTGAGAGTGTTGTCCAGACACTCCTTGAACTGTGACAGGCTTGGTGACATGACCACTCCACTGGGGAGTCTGTTCCAGTGACCGACCACCCTGGGTGAAGAACCCAGCATCCAACCTGAACACATCTCCACTCCACTTCCACATATCCATGATTTAGGCTTTAGCATCAAGCCCTGCTCTAGGTTTGCCCAAAGCTGGAGGGAATGTGTTCCACAGTGCACCATCACAGCAAGCTTGTGAATCTAAAATGGAAGTCTGTTGGGAACAGACTGGCACTACAGGAAGACTGCCTGAAAACGGTGTTTTCACCTGGGGTTTCTTTGGTCCTGAGCTCAGCATGACCATGGCAGTGGGTATTTTAGCCATGACTGAGACATCCCCACATCACATGTGGGCACATGTACTTACACACAGAGAAGTACTGTTGTAATGGCAAGGTGGATTTCAATCAGGATAACAAAGAACACCTCCTCAGAAGAGAGCTCCTGGCCTGAAGAGCACATCTGCCTGCCAAAATATAAGCACTTGTCAACACCAACTCATTTTCCAGGTGGGACAGGCCAGGATAAACTTGCTGACAGCTTAGCTATTTGTTCCTTCTGGGAGCAAAAGGTGCCTTTGCCAAATGAGTCCTTGCAAGCACCAAGCTCTAGCACACACTGCCACTTGCAATATTTCTTCCTTGCAGTAATGTAAGGTGCCAGTACCGCCCCGTAACACAAACTCTGGAGACAACCCCGGCTGTTCCAGCTGTGGGGAGGAGATGGTGGCAGACCAATAGCTTATGGTACTGATTGTTGTGATCTACCTGCCTTTGTGCTCTGTGCTCCTGCCTGACAAAGATGCCTGCCAGCTCTTGCCAGCTCCAGACACCTATTCTCCTGGAAGCAGCAGCAGAACATCACTTTGCCAAAGCACAGTTAGCCAGAGGCTCTGTCAGAACCTCAGCAGCTTTCTCTTAAAAGAAAACGTGTAAAAGGGAAACTGGCCAAAGAACTCCACAACCATGGGAAAAACACTCCCAGGAAGAGGAGTACTCTGGTCTCCTCTACAAGTACACTGCTGAAATAAACTTGCTAAGGTAGCACCATGCTCTGATTCCATTCACAATGAACCCCTGTGGACCATTCTCCCAGGAAAGAGAACAGAAAGAGCTCCTTACTCTCTTGGCTCACTGCCTTACTGATGGCTGTCTAGCACAAAACCCAAAGGAGAACAACTGGCAGTGTCCAAGGTCTGGTTGGATGGGACTAGCAGAGGGTGTCCCTGCCCATGGCAAGGGGGGAACTAGATGGGCTGTAGGGTGCCTTCCAGTTCAAGCCATGCTGATTCCATGAATGCTGCTTTCACAGAAGTTTCTTCTAACTGCAGTCTGCTGCCAGAACTGTGTCAGGGAGCACTTGCAATAAAACACCAGCCCTTGTATTTCTACATATCTCAGTGACTTGAAGCATTCCACACCTGCATGATGAAAATTAACTTTGCTACTTATCAACTGCTGTGGGCTTGTGGGTTTTTATTCCCATTTCCTGCTCTGTGTTCCACTGGCCAATGTCAGGTGCTGTGGAGGGGAGAAGAAAAAACAAATGCAAATAAAGAAAGAGCTTTGTATACATCCCAGAAGAGCAGGAGAAAAGGTCAGATAACACATATTAAAAACAAATAGCTGGAAAAATAAACAGGATGCCTTGAAAATGAACCAGATGAGTCAAAAGGGACAGGAGAAATCTATTTTTTTTTAAAAAGTGCAGGATAACATGGTTAAAGCAAGATAGTTCTTACAGAAAGCAGCAACACACCTCTACAGAGGAAAAAATAGTTTCTCTGAAATAATATAGGGGAAAATAAATACAGCTATTAATTCACTGAGAGGTTCCCTTGGAGGAGTGGTGAAGAAACAGCTTCAAAACCAAAGATGCTGTTAAGAATTTTGACGAATCCCGGATCCTGTGTTGGGTGTTTTCTGTTTCTCACCATTTGTCAGTCTCCTCCATGTCCCAAGCCATCTGCATTGCTGTATTTGTTTGACAATGTGTGTATATACAGCAACTTCTCTGGGTCTCTGAATACAAAAGAGAGCTGGTTTCCCTTGAAACACTTTACAAAGGCTAGATGCTTTGGAAGAAATGCATCACTTTGAACAAAACTCTTTCATCCTACAGAGTAAGGGGATACAGAGATAGCTGAAGAAACTGCAATTCCAAAGCTAAAATAACACTACACAGGGACTAACCCTCATATAGTCCCATCCTTGGTAAAATACACAGGCTGTGGTCCACTCTGGGGCCTGTGTCTATCTGTATGTCTCTGAGAATTTTAAACAGCCTCACTGTCATTTCCTATCGGAAAATAAATACACTTCAAACCCTCAAAACCTTTCGCTAAACAGAGTGGTTGTTTTCCCAGTCCAAAAGCAATACTCTTCTCTCTGGTAAATTCTGTACTGCACTGGAACCCCACGGTTTGTTCTCTGAATGTTGATTTTAAACCAGCTTTCATGGGCAGCTGAGGTAAATAAAGCCCTCAGATGGTTTTCCATGCCGCGGGGGGTGTGAGGGACAGGGTCAGATCACACGCTGCAGTGGTCCTGCTCCAGCAAAGACGCTTGGAAGAACTGCATGGGAACCTCTCAGAGCTCAGCTTAGCAGCACACCACCAGATCAGGCCCTGAAAACCTTCCTAGGTCTCGACTGGATTCTTTTCCTAAATCCATGATATCCACCAGGCAGGGCAGTGATGAGTGTGTGAAGAGGCATGGGGATGCAGGCAAGATATCTCACCATAAAGCCATAAACCAGTGTAGGTGTTGTAGTACAGCCAAGGGAGTCTGCAGATCCCATATTATTAACATAAAGTTAGTTTAGTAAGTTAAACCTGTCAGCCCATAACCATTATCTGCCTGTGTTGGTAGTCAAGCTGAGGTGTATTTTAATGTTAACATCTGTATGGTTTGCATATCTTTAACATAAAGCTAAGGTTCAGCTGGGGGTTTACGGCAGATTTGTTACTTCCTGAGAGTTTTATTTAGTTTCAAACTTTATTTGCAGGCTGCAAAACAATAAAACCTTTGAAGAAGAAAACTATTTAGAGTAAATAATGAGGATTATGAGAAAGCTCCATACCTTCAAAAATGTATTTGGTTAAAGAAATCAAAAGGCAAAAGGCCAAAATGCACCATAAGCAAGTAAAAATAGAAGGTTAATGCTAGATGAGAGGCAATAATTTCACTCCAAGATGCACAGACAAACAGAGAGAGGAACATTCCCTGTATCTCAGATATGGTTACTGAACTTAGCCCAAGAAACACTTTCAACTTTATTAACTGTGACAGCTCAGGCAGACAAAAAGATGCTTCCTTTAGGGGTTTGTCCAGAGCCCTTCCCTCAGGCCCCTGTTCTGCAGAATTAGATTCCTCTGGGAACAATCATTATTATTTTATATTAACTGTTGTCAGCCATCTGAGTCAGCTGTTGGTCCAGAAGCCCACATCATCCTCATATCACTTCTAAATCTTAAGTAATTTCATTTGAATCAGGTCAGTGGCTCCAGGTATTAATCACAGAGTCACAGAATGATCTGGCTTGGAAGGGACCTTGAAGAACAACCAGTTCCAACCAATTACCTGGAAGCTGAATCTGTTCTAACATATTGAGGTCCTTTCTGAGCTTCATGAATGGTGTGTTTGCTGGGCTGATGTGCCTTCATTCACTGGTGACACTACTACCCTCCCACAACCTGCTTTACGTGGATTCTGATGAAGTACTTCACTGGTGTCTCTTTGGCTGTCTGGCACTTACCATCAAAGCACAGCTATGACAAAAAGAATAAAGTAACTGGAAAAGGGCTCAGAATCAACAAGGGGAAAAGTGAACATCACACTGAAGAGAAAAGGAAAATAACACATTATACCAGAATAGGAAAATCAGGCCCTTTCCCTGGAAAAGGAAAAGGGAGTGGGAGGTGTGGTCTCATGAGGTTTCTCCCTGATGAGAGAGAGAAAACTTGAGGGTAATCATAAGTAGTCACACATCCTTCCCAACACCATCCTCTTCAGTACATTATATTTGTTTACTGCTGCCTTTTTCTGCAAGCTTCTGTTTTGTGTGTCAGTGTGTGACACACACATCCAGTTGTGAGTTGTGGTCCAGTTGTGAGAATTCCTGGTCTGACAAGCTCACATCAAGAGGCTGAGCTGGAGAATTGGAAGAAACAGATATGAGGTAACAATTTTAAGGGACCTAAAATGGATATTGTCCATAATTGATGCATGGTAGAGTAGTACATGACAGAAGGAGAATCATGTAATAAAACTGAAAATCTAATCAAAATTATATGTTGCTTTTGGTGGAGAAGTGAACTTAAGGAACACAGAATATCAGTAAAAAAGAACAACAGAAATACACAGAAAAATGATTTTTCTTTCCCTTAAACTTTCACTGAGCAAATTAGAAATAGCCATAGCATATACCATGAATCAGTGGTCTGAATCATGCTCTGAAATAATTCTTTAATACACCCCAGTGCAGAGTGGTTAGCCTAAAAGGAGAAAATCTCTATTGACTTCAAATACATTGTCAAATAAGTTACTTGAATTAGCTGAGATATGATTTACAAAGTGTCTGTCCTCATGCTATGCAACCATCAGTATCTAAAAATTCAGATGAGAAGTGGAGATGTGTGTCTGCTACTTCCTTTCCTTGTGGTCTCAGGGACTAACCCATATAAATATGAATATTATTAGATATATAGAAATAGCAAAGGAGTTCATTTGTTACAGAAATCTACAGAGAATAAGAAGAGGGTTTTTTTAATCCACTTTTGGATTTTAAATTGGATTCTTCGTTGTCTGAAGTCTGTTAGTCATTATTCCCTGGGTGCAGGACTTGAACTGACGTCTGCAAGGGTTTGTGTATGTGTATGCTCTAAGAAAACATTCTGAAGAGTGAGATTCCTCAGGGAGTGCTGACACAAACAACGGACACAACATATTTTATCGATTAAAAACACTTCAAACTTTTAAGTAATGCCAAAACCCACAATTAAATCAATAGTAGACACATAGGAAGAGATGATTCAGAGTAAGTTCTTCACAGGTGCATATTTGCATTGTGGAAAGAAGCCAAATTGAAATAATTTTAACTCTGCACATGCAGAATGTCTCCTGGGAGTGACAATGATCCAGACCTATCTTTTACCAGAATTGAAAGCCCAGTTCCAGAAACTCTGAGGTGAAAGTAATTTGCAAATGAAAGTGTTTACAGTGGAGCCAACTGTAGAGAAATCTTTGTTCTGCCTCATGCATGTTCTGGGGTCGTTCAGAAGACAGGTCCACAAGCAGCTTAGATTCTGAGAAATCAGGAATCTACCAACAGTTTTGTGAAAAACCTTTTTTTCTTAGCAGAATGGGTTCCTTCCTGAGTGCTCTTTTCCATTCCTCAGTCCAACCTCCCCATTTCACCTTTCAGCTTTCCACTTCAGCTGGACTTTCAATCAGTTCTGCAAACTTTTTCATTCTGTCCCTAAGGGTGCCAGAAAACCCGTAGTTATTTTTGACACTAACTGTATCCTGCCTTGGTAACTCTTCTTTCTACCTGGTTTGTTAGGTACAAATTAAAACAAGTCCCTTAACTTTTTACTTAGTTATTTGAACACCAAAATAAAAAATGTTCAAATGTTTACACATGTAAAGCTTTGGAAAGACTGGTCACTTCTGAAGGATGCAACCCTTCCTAACCTGTCATTTTAGTCTCTGTTCCACACACATTTAGTAACATATCCTCACCTTTATTTAATAAAAAATATTTGTAATATAGATAAATATTCACAACAGTCAGACTCTGGAAAGAGTTATTTATACAAATGGACTCCCCAGTTCCAAGCATTTTAATTCCTCCACTTGCACTTTCTGTCTTTTTTTTTTTTTATCTTTTTGGGGGCTTTGACATACAGTATTGTTTTGCTGAGGATGTGAAAAGATTTCCAGGCATAAAAACACAGCTAGCAGAGACCACAGGTTCAGTGTCATGTAACTGAGAACAGTAGACAGGAGTAAAAGTCTCAGTATGGACCTTAATGCTTCACCTTCCACAAATCAGGAAAAGCTTATCAAAATTAAACAAGTCTTATAATGACCTCCACAAATGTATATGATGTGCCTGTTCACTGTGACTGTTAGTGTTTGTTCCTTAAACTGTTCTTAATCAATATTTAGTTTTGAAGTGTTTGCACAGAAGACAGCTGGAAGGAAGAGAAGACCATGTCCACTGCACCGCAAGTGTCACGGCACTTGTCTGTGGATTGTCTATCACATAAAGCTGTGAAGTGGCAGTTTATGTTCCACTGAAAAGAAGTGCAGATAATTAAAAGCAAAGCAACAGAAGAACAAACAGGGGAGGCAGATGTTTTCCAGATTTCCTTGACAAATTAGTGAAATATTTAAACTTCTATATTCACTTCTCCACGTTACCGGTTATTTTTTCTCCTTGGTTATATCGCATCAAAACAACACAAATAATTTCACAAAAGCCATGTTTCCTAGCAGCTTGGGAAAACCAGGCTCTATAAATATAAAACTGCTATTAGAGAAGGTGAAATATCTAGAGCTGACTCATGAACAGCCCCAGTGAGACTCAGAGAAGGCAAAACCACCTACCAGATGCAATCAAAAAAAGAATAAAAAACCACAACCCCATCGTTTGCTACATTTACTTTTCATCCTGTCCCAGCATTCCATATGGACCAAATCCCAAAATTAAATGGACATTATGGGCATACAAATATCTTACCAACTTAAAAATAAAAGTTGAAAGCAAGCCTTTCATTTCTATATCCTCCAAATGTAAACCAGCTTCTTGTTGCTGTGCATTTGACATTTTTAATAAGATTAGGGGTTAGACTCCACGGGTTTCATTAATTAAGTCAACTTTAAATATACATATAGAAATAATACTGTACTTGTCATCAGTTTGGCATCCTCAAAGGAGAGACAGGCAAGATTGCCTTGGATATTTTAACTGCTGCCTTGCTTTAATTTAAAGCATTCCCTTTCATGGTAAATTGAGATTACTGTGAAAGAGAGGTTTAGAGGCTGCAGGTAGAAGTCCAAAGTGCCAGCTTTAGCTGTACAAGTTTATTTTAATATTCCTCTCCCTGGTCTTTATTTTCAGCTGGGTATGCAGGAAATTCTGGTGCTCAGATTCCTCTGGCATGCAGATCCCAGGTTGATTCAGTTACAATCTTTACCATTTCCTCCTGTTTTTCCTGCAAACATTCCTGAATGTTTGCCCCACAAATGCTGGAGAGGTGATTTCATTTGGGGAAATATCTGGTTTCACACATTCAGTGTGAGTTGGGAGAATGTGGAGGGATGTGGAGAATGTGGATGGAGAGACTAGGGAGGGAAAACTCATGAGATATGAACACAGAGCAAATACTGACAGAAGTCCACATATCCCCAGTGTAACTTTATGTTCTGCATCTACTATTATACCCCCTACTACTATGGTGGAGCAGTGAAGACAACACTGTGGAAATCTTCATCTGCTGCTGCTTCCTGCAGCCTCTATTATTCTTTCAGGCTTTCCAGTTCTTTGTTTCACTTACCACATTCTGTGCTCTAGTCTGGTTCCAATGTACCTTCCTGCCAACACAGCAGTCCCTAAGGGTGCAATAGTAGAGAGGGAAATATTTCATAGGAAGAAACATCCTTTGCACGCCTTTCAAAATATCATATTCACCCCTGATATACATTCTTGATGTCAAGACAAAATAAAAAGATAGTTTTAGTTCAAGACTATGCTGGAAGCTTTATGCAAGAAAGTCTGGGTCCAGTTCTGTTAGTCACTTGAGAAGATCAATTTGATTTTTATGGCTTTAAAATATATATGATCTCCAAACTCACAGGACTGCTCTCGTCTTCATCTTACACAAACACTTTCCAAGGCAGTGGAATTGCATCACACTGAACAAATAAGCAACACAATTTATTTCCTCGAATGTCTTCTTATGGATAATTCAGGGAATTTCTAAGAAATTCCATTACAATGAGCATAACACAGCCAGGGAGGCAGGCAAACAGAAAGACAAGTTTAAAGTGGTATATGTGAGGCTAATAAGTAAAGCTGATCTGTGTGGAAGAGAAAATTATCATGCCCAAGTTCTGAATGGGGGTTGTGCACAGAAAGGGGAGAATTGTTTAAGATGCAGAACTGTGCTTAAAAGAAGGGAGAAAGCTACTTGGGGTGAGGGTGGGGAGAGGGAATAAATAATAATGAAAAAATTAACCTCAAAATATATTAATCTACAAGACTTTCATTAAAGCCAAAATGGAGATTTTCCACAGTAAGACCCATAAAACATGAAAAGCAGAACACTGGGGAATGCACCTTTGGGAAGAAGTGCAAAGGAGTAAGCAGACTGAGGATGGCAAGGGTTTCCTGTGTTGGTTGTAGGTAGGTACATACCCACAGGTCTGTATGCAAAAGCAGTAGCTGTCAATCAGGTATGAGGGTAAGCACATTAGCATAGTGTGTGCACTGGGAACTTTTCAAGAAAGAAAAGTTCAGAGTGAAAGAGATGTCACCATATCCTACAATATCTCTGACAAAAATTCTGATTAAAAGGAATTCTGCAGTTTCCCCAACACGTTCCAGTTGATTTGGAGATGCAAAAGTGTGTCATGAAAATACAGCTTTGGGAATCATTCCCAGCCTTGGAATACAATACACAGCACAAAGCCTAACGGTTTAAAGATAAACATCAAACAGGAAAACTCAAATCAGGAGTTCAAATCAAATTTCTCAAATTAGGAAAGAATTCCCTGAGGCACAAGGCATCCTCACTGCACAACCCAGAGAAAGACAGTACATAAACAGAAATGATGTCACTAATCCATAGATATGAGGTTTCAGATCAGTCTGTTGTAGCACAAACTTAACAATGCTTCAGATATACCGGTGCCTTCTTGACATTGATTTTTAATATATAGGTACATATATATGCCACAGCAAACAAACCATCCAAAACAGGTCTCAGTTTGTTGTGTTAAAGTAACAAAATGCAGAGAGCTTTGAAAACCAAGCTGAACCATATGGATGTGTAAGCCTAAGCAGCAAGTAAAGGCGAGCTGGGTGCCTCAGAACAGTTACCGTGGCCTGTGAAACATGATGAGATGATGAAAGGCAGGACGAACGATTAAGCCTGATACATAACATATGACAAACAGAAATGGCTCTGCATTGCAGCTAATCTAAAGCAGCAATGAAAAGAGATGACACAGAGAATAGACAGGAAATGTGAGCAATGCATGGAAACCTATGGAACCCAGCAGACTAGTCTGTGCTGGCTCTAGTACTCGGGTTTTTTCAAAATGTGCAAATAAAGAAAGACTCAGAAGAAACAGAATATATGTTAGAAATAGAGTTGTGCTTTGTTTGGGGGTCTTGTTTATTTGGTTTGCACTTGAGAACAAATTGTGTTGCAAAAAAAGAGATTATGTTTGAGTCATCAAGCACTGGAACAGTCTACCCAGGGAGGTGGTTGAGTCCCCATCTCTTGAGGTGTTTAACAGACGGGGAGATGCAGTGCTTGAGGACATGGTCTAAGTGTGGACTTGATGGCAGTAGGTTGATGGTTGGACTGGATGATCTTAGGGGTCTTTTCCTGCCTTAAAAATTCTATGATTCTATGATTCTATGTGACTGTGGCTTAGGCAGCAGTGAGGACACAAGTCAGGCACAGCAAAACCTCAAGTTGATGAGGGTGACATGAGTGACATTCTATGATATTTCTCTGACAACAGCAGGAGGAGTTTGTATTTAATTGGCATTCTCCTTCTCACCTCAGCATCTTGGGGCACCTTTTCTATCCAACACTGCCAAAACCCAGGGATTTTGGATTTGTTGGGACTGCTACCACACAGGTCTGCAAGATTTGCCAGGTCAGGCTCACACACCATTCTGTCAAATGTAAACCTAAGCCATACCATCACTCTATCACATGGGTATTTCTTTAGGAATGTGCTGCCACAAAGACACCGAGAGGATCAAGTGATTGCATGTATCACTTTCCATAACTGCTCATTTCAGAGCGTGAAACAGCCTATATATACCTCTGCTGGTGTGTCCATATCTGTAGGTTAGAAGTTTATTAGCAAGGAGGTTTCTGCACAAGAGCAATGCATTTGTCCTGCATGTCATCCATGCCTGGAACTGCCAGCAATGTCACTGGAAATTCAGGACAAAGACCAGACCTTAGTGCCACCACTTAGAGGTACAAGAAAAGAAAAATTAATCCTTTCATTGTGAGTGGTAAAGATATTTTGATTCATTCTTCATTAATCTTCTTTTCCTCTTGGAAGTGATCTGGAAAAGGGCAGTGGGTGTAGCCAAGGGAGTGCCTGTATTTACATTTGTAGCTGTTCTTGGGTACATAGAGAAATAAATAAATCTAATTTAAAGAGAGGCCTGACAGCTTTAAAATTAAGATTTAGCTCTACAAAGGAAACATATGAACACAATGCTTCCCATGTTAAATCAGCCAAAACTCCATCTCTTTTTGAGTATCCTGCCTTACACAGCTATGCATAGATCCTTATATGGCTCGAGAATGAAGAGGAATTTCAGTCTCTATTTTTAGCTACACCATAGTCTAGCCTTGGGGTTTTTTTCCTTAACTTTTGCAGTCATGTCAGCAGAGCTCATCTCCTTGAAGTGATGACCTTTCCTCAAGGATCTCAAACACTTTTCAAACATTATCTGACTAAACCTTCCAGGGAAGTATTACTCTGCAGAGAAAAGAATACAGATTTTGGCAAACGAAAGGCAGATCATAGAGAATCAGTGCTGATGAGTGCACCCAGGTTTAGGTTTGGTTGGAACCAGGGTGCATGTTTTTAAACTCTACATTAGTACAGATCAAAACCCAGAATTTATCTTCCCAGGAGACACACAATTCATTGGACAAAGCAAATGATTTTATGACTCTGCCTCATGTTATTAGGAAGTACAGACTAAATACACAGGTGAAGACAAAATGCCCCAAGGAAAGGTGCAGCAGCAGCAGAATAAGCAGAAGACAGACGTTTTTCCTCTATCTTGTTTTATTTTTGGCTCCCTTTAGTAGTTTTAACAATAGCCCCAAACAGTCCACAAGCCATTGTAGCAGAATACCTTAGAAACCTGAGAATACCTTAGAAACTCAGAAACACATGGCCAGGAAAAAGAATCAACCTTGCAAGTAATTTTGTGCTTTGGTATGAAAAGAAGGAAAAGATTTGTTAGGTTGGACTCAATGAACTAAAAGATCTTTTCCAACCTTGCCATTCTGTGATTCTGTGATATTGAACCTCCAGGCATGGGGAGGGCTCAAGGGGAAATGCTCAGAGAATCCTGCATCACACCTCACTACAGATGCTTAATTCTTAATGGTGACTAGTCTCTCTTGGATGTTTCTCACAGCTTTCTCACTACAATGAAAAACAGATGCTCATTAATTTACAGTGACACCCAAGATGTCTCTATATTACTCAGTGAGAAACACTTCCAAACACATATTTAGTCTAAATTTCATAATACAAATATTGTTAAATTTTTTTAATTGTCCTATAAAAATACTGAATTAAAATTTTTAATTGACTCCCAGTTTATTTCTGAGTATAGAGTCTGGGGTGACCTGTGAGTCCTTTCTTTTCACACACTGTCTAGCTTCTATTTCCTGAAAATCAGGCCTAGCTACAGTGAGGAAAAATGAGCATTCACAAATGGAAGCATCCCAAACCAACAGTAACTTCTGAACATGTTGGCTACTGAGTAGTCAATACCATAATAGACCTGATTACATGGATCACTGGAACAGAGCTACCAAATGTAAAGGGAAGCTCTAATGCTGCTCACAGGCTGTTCAGGCCAGGATCTTCTGGGCTCCACAGGTATGTGAGAAATACTGTTTGTCTGCCAGCATGGAGAACAGGAGAGCAAAAGTCTTGCTGTGGAAATCAGTCACCAGGCAAGTCATTGCATTCCCTTTGTTTTCCCACACTTTTGGCTTGTCAGTTGTCCCGAGTGCCTGCCAATATCCACTGAGATTTCACTACATACTACACCTGAAAAACTGTAGATAAATTAGTCTTTGGGGACTATCCCTTGATACAATATTTGTTATTTATTTGTGATCAATAACCCACTGACAGAGAAGAGAACAATGTTAGTTTCCTACTGATTGTATTATCCTCTCTGAGGGAAACTTCTCCCTGTATTTCCATTGTGGCTTCCTGACTGTGCATCACAGTGGGTAAGGGAAGGATTAAGATAAGTACGTCCTTTCCATCAGCAGTAAGGCACAAACATGCCTGATGATCACACCTGGAGTTGGAAACTCCAGCATGGTGTAAGAGAAGACAGAAAGTACATATTTTAATGGTAGGTTCCTCCAACTTTTAGAATCCATTCAGCAGTCCCATTCATGACTTACAACAGAGGGATGTCTCAGAGGAAAGGATGGAGAATCCAATCTGGGCATCTCACTGTGACATGAAGAGATCTCCAACAAAAGACACTGCTTAAGAGTCACCTCCCAGTCTTTCTCTTGGCTAACTCTTGGAGTGTCTGAGTGGTCAGGATACAAACAGGATGCCATAAACATCCTCAAAACCAGTAGCACATTAGTGCACAGCTCTACCAACCCTACTATGCTCTGCTTTCCCTAAATGTGTAAAGACAGTCAGTTCTTGGATATTACCCAATTTTCAGAAATGGTCCATTCACCTTCATCCTTCTGTTTCTGAGAGTCACTGGGCAGCCTTTGGCTGGGTCCAGCCCTCAGTAAGATGCCACTTCCAGTTCTGGCTTCCATGTCCCAGTGAACACCTTTCTGTGCCCAGTTATTACCCTTCCTTTCTTCAGTTCTTTCCTGGCCCCACATCACAGACCACCAATGAAACACACCCACTATGTGAAGTCTGGTGTTCCATCAGCCTGAGTGGAACTTATTCAGCAAATAACAGCAGTGTCTTGTGTGACTTGCTGCTCCATTCCTCTGTATTCCTATTCCTCCTGATGTGGGATTGGTGGCTTATGGCTTATTAAAACTTTAGTGTAATAAAACATTTGGTTTCTATGTAGCCCTCAGTTTTGTCTGCATGCAGCACAGCTTGTTTTTCATAATTTTCTCACTGGAAATTAGGATGCTGAAGAATACACATCAATCAAATGACCTACATTTTTTATGAAAGAAACTCCTAAGGGTGAAGTGCAAAACTCCAGTTTAATTAGCAGACTTACACAGCTCTGTGATGAGGCTCCAAGGGGACGAGGGGAAAGGGAGCCCTTGTTTCTTGGCTATGTCTAGACAGTGGCATTGAATCTTTTCCAAAAGCCTGATCCTTAGCAGCCTCTTCACCGACATTTAGTTGAAGGAGAAATTTACCATGGTCCTGTCAGTGCTTCCCTTGAGATACAAGAATTATAAAAAGAGGTGTTTGTTGAACATGCTGCACAAGGCATATGGCTTAGATGCAGTTAAAGCTACAACAAACACATAAAGTTGCTCCACAGCTCAGAACTCGCTGTTTTGCAGTCATACCTGCACATTAACTGAACCTAACCACCAAACCTACTCCAAATCCTCAAACACTAGTCTGCTACTCCAGGTAACATCAGCAATATGGTCTTCCACCTTTAAACATTCATAAGGCCATTGGGAGATGTCAGGCTTTTCATATGCTTGTCTGAAAGGCTCAGGCATCCACCAGTGTTTGTATTTGAGCAGTGCAGACAGCCATATGACACTCACAAATACACATTCCTAGTGTGGAGCTAAGCTGAAGAATGCACTGCTGTTCTCAGCTATAATTATCACAGTTGCAGTTCTTGTTGTCACCCACATAGGTGTATTATTATCTAATATGAAGCCAAAAGAACCTTACTAAATAGAAGCAGCAGGGGATAGAAGACCCAAAGCTGCTATTCCTGATGGCAGTGAGTCCAGAATCCGAGACACAAACTCCCCCTGGTAGCTGTGCTCTGTCTGTCTGGGGGTTTAATTTATGTAACACTGTTTCTCTCTGCTTTGGTATTTTCCTCACTTTTGAAGTCTTGATTCATGTAGCTTGCACAAGCAGAGTACTTACAAATACTAGCTGAAGCTTCACTCCCAGACAAAGAACAAGGCTGAGTTGGAAACATATGATCCTTCTAAAATTAGTACCAGTGAATCATTTAATTTAAGCCAATCACACCAATATGTTCATTAGTTACTCATGCAGAGTAGTGGATAGAATCAATCAGGGATATCAAGCTATGCTTTCAGATTTCTTCCCCTTCCCTCATGTTAGCTAAAGTGACAGTTTTAGCAGAGACTTCACTGCCATACTCAAAATACACATCAAAGACCGTAAAGCAAGAAAAGAAGTTTTGTATTATTATTGTTATCTTTGTATTGCATTGGTATCCAGGGATGTGGGCCTCACTTTAGGCACAAAGCCTGAAATGCTGGGGGAGATTTACTGCATGAAATATAATCAGGATGCTACATGAAAGCAAATTGTCTGTGTTTTTCATGGATATAAGCATAAAACATTTAAATTGTCTAATTCAGTGGTTATTGTGTCTCCCAGGGTGGGCATCAGGTCTGACATTCTAGTGACAAAATTAGCCTTTGTTAAGTCCCTGTAGGCCTGACCTTTGAGAGAAAACATTTATAACCCAAATAAGTTATTGCAGTGGCATTAGAAAATAATTTTATATGTTACTAATTACAAAAAGTATTGTATCCATACCAGAGCAAACAAAACCCTCATCTGACAGGGCTGATAATACTTGTCTGAGTGCCTGCTCAGTTGCAGTGCTCTGGAGCAGATGTAAAGCAGCTGTGCTTTTCTGCTTGTTTGCCAAGAACGTGACTCGAATGGTTTAACCCAAGAAATGCAGCCTCCCTCCTCCGTATTGTCTCTTCCTCTTGGCACCGCCTTGTCATTCCTCTGCTCCATTGTTCCTTTAATCGTGGAAGCAGGCGATGAGGAAGGTTCTTTCATGTAGATTTCATTCACATTGGCAATGCCTTGATCTCCTCTGCTCCCTTCCTGAGGCACAGCATCGTTTGTGGCTTTTGCTCATTCACCATTGATCTCAAGTGCGGTACCGGCTGTTGGGAAGTGTTTTGTGGCCTGTGGTGTGGTACACACAGAAAAGGAGGTCTGAGGACTTTTCCAGGCTGCTTGAGACTGAGAGGACTGAAAGGGATGGATCCAGGCTGGTACTTTTCTGGAAATGTAGCTGTATTAAAATCTACTGGGAGCAGGGATTTACTGAGTAGAGCCAGAAGGTTTGTATTAGACATTAGAAGAAATTCTTTACTCTGAGGGTGGTGAGGGCCTGGCACAGATGCCACAGTGCCCAGAGATGTTGTGGAAGCCCCATCCCTGGAAGTGTTTAAGGCAAGGTTGGATGGGGCTTTGGGCAAGCTGGTCTAGTAAAGATGCCCCTGCCCATGGTAGGGGGGTTGGAACTAGATGATCATTAAGGTGTGGAACTTCTTGTGCTCCAACTTGTGACCACTGCCCCTTGTCCTGTCTCCACAGACCACTGAAAAGAGGTTGGCCTCTTTCTGCAATGTAACTTCATGGGCAGATATGTAGAGCTCAGCTTGTGCCTTCAGCAGACTTCTGGGACATTTAGGCACATCTGTGTGCACCCTAGTTTTTCTCCTCTGAGTCCACTTCCTAACTGTCATCTCTCTCTGATGTCTTGTGTATCCACTGCCTGCTTAAAACACAGCAAGCAGGTCAGCTTAGCTCAACAGATCAAAGCCTCCTTTACAAAGACACTCTATACACAATCTGGGTATACTTTCAAGACAGTTTAGGGGAGTGTCTCCTGCGGTGCGTGGTAACCGACAGCAGTGCCCATGTCCACGGACTCTACTATCCTCTTTCCTGTTCTCATTAATGCCATAACTTGCTTTGATTTTAACAAATGCAAAATAATTAATTCTTTGAATCAGCACAATCAGCAGGGCTGTTGCAGAACACTTTGATGCCCAGCCAGGCTGTCAGTTCAGTGTCAGTACTCTCTCCTCCCAGATATAACGATGTGAGGGATGGAGCAGGTTCAGTGGAAAAGCAGAGAATGTTTTTATGGGTGACCCCCACTGACAATAGGTATTTAAAGTAACATTCTTGATTTCATCAGACCATTTGCCATAATTATCCTGTCATTCTTATCTTCACTAGTTACTAGTTTGATTCTGTGTGTTTGTTCTTGAGACCACTGCAGGTATTATACCTTGTGCACTGCTGTGAAAGCACAAGACACTCAAATGCACTATTTACATAGGCAAATGTTACATTTCCATGTGCAAATGACACCAAATCCAAGAACTATGAGCATAAATGATAGTGCAAGTAAAATGATTCTCCTGTTCATCAGAGTCTAGATTTGATTCTTCACTGAAAACAAAGGTCTGTGATGTTTGCCAGAAATTTGCCATTTAACATCCAGCACCACAGCAGAAGAATTTTGGCAGCTTGAAGAAGAACGTAACATGAGAATCAGAGGAAAATATAAATACAATTTGAAACAGGGTGGGAGGGAGGGAAGAGAAAAAGAAAGAAAAAAGACCAAGCATAATCACTTCCCTGTACTTTGAAGTCTTCCCAGTATTATGCTATAAACAGTTGTAAAAATCCCACTATTTGCTTTCTTTTGTTTTCTTTGTAGGGACATTAGGAAATGAACTGGGTGGAATTTAAAACAAAGAGAGTCAACTTTGAAAAATATAAAAGATTTTGAAGAAAAAGTCAAGATCTCAAGTATAAATCCATGAGATCCTTCTGTGAAAGATTAAGTCAATCACAAAGGAGCTTGACAAGCTCTGAATTCCAGAATTGTTGAAATCAAACCCACACTGAGGAAACAACTGTGAAAGTAGCTCCTGTATCTATAGTGAACTGAAGCAACTGTCAAGCCACTGTTTTGGTAAATCTGAAATCAAAAGAGAAATCTTGCTTCTGTTGTGAGTCAAATTCAGTTCTGTAACTGTTTCTCAATTATGTGGGAATTTCTGATAGAAGAGGATAAACTTTAAGTAAGCATAAATTCCCTTGGTTCCACTGTCTTTCAATGGAAGAACATCAATTAACAATCCTGTCCACTGGATTTAGCCTGCACTTCTCTATGGAGAAACCTGCAAATATCATTATCC
The DNA here is from genome assembly GCA_013399135.1 of Heliornis fulica. NCBI lineage: Eukaryota > Metazoa > Chordata > Aves > Gruiformes > Heliornithidae > Heliornis > Heliornis fulica. Next base: position 971,897 of record VXBZ01008964.1, read on the forward strand.
TTCATAATTGATATTCATTCCATTTTAATGAATGGTCTGATGTCTACCTCTCTGTTTTTCCAGCTTCAGGAACTTTTTCCTCATGTGCCTTTGGCCTATGGGGATTTTAAAATTAACTCAGCTCATGCTTAAATGCCAGATAAACCTCCCTCCTCTACCACCAGTAGTAACAGTTGTGGGTGCTTGAAGGGGAAGTAACACTCATTTGAAAATCTGGCTTAAAATATGGGGAGGGGGGTGTGTACAAGTACTGTGAAAAGAGAGAAGAGAAACTCCAGTTTGTGGCAGCAAGCAAGCCACTGAATAAACCATTTTTGTTCTTTATTCTTTGGACACACTCAAAAACTTGAGCTCTTTGTTATCATTTTGCCTCTCTGATAATGAGTGGGTATTGCTGTGTAAAAGGAAAGGCACCTTCCTAGACAAATAGAATGGATTTCAGTGACAAAATTCATAGAAGTGAAGGGGATCACTGAATGCTTATTTTAGAATTTTGATTATTTTCTTAGAGACATCACCACCTGCAAAATGCTAATATAACATTTATTTTCACCAAGGAAAAATCTAAACATATTTGTGGAACATTCAGTTGCAAACTACATTTTTGCCATGTTCACCTGCACTCAGCCTCCCGTGGCACAGGGACTTCAGAGCTCAAGTTGTCTCAAGTTGCTGTCAGTTGCCAGCAGAATAAGCCAGAGGTTCCAAGAACAGAAATTTAAATACAATGGTAGTCAAATATGTGTGTACATCTGTGACTCTTCACTTGTGTTCAGGCTGCAGAGCTGAGACAGTGAAATGGCATCCTGCATGATGGCAACAGATTGCTAGTGCACACAGGTCACTGCTGGATGTATCAGGTGGTTTTGCCTCACTCTGTAGACCTGGGCATTGGATGTCAGCACTGATTCCATGTTAGCTGAACTAATAGCTTAAGGTTGAATTTAAGATGAAGTAACAGCTCAAATGCTTCATGAAATCTGAGGCTCTTTCTGGCTGTGCTAGAGACATCCCAAGATGACACTGCAGCAAACTAAATTCTGTGCCACAGTTTGCTCATCTATTGCATTTGATCAAAAGTATTAGGAGGAGAAAAGTGCTGTTTTGTTCTCTTTCTAAAGCTTGGTTATTCTGACACAAATAGTAGTAGATCTCACATTTCTTTATATCCCAGGTTTGCTGTGAGGCTTAATTCACTGATTTTGCAAAGAATTTTGAGATTCTGGATAAAAGACATTACAGAAATGGAAAGCTTTAGAAGGGAGGAACAGAGAAGATCTGGTTCTGAATGCAAACTCAAAGCTGTTCATGCTGCTGCCTTTTTAAAGCTGAGCCAAAAGACAGCAAAAGACAGAACTCAGCAGGCCCAGCCAAGTGTCCTGGCTCTGTGAAACGCTAACTCCCTATCTTGTTTATGATACCCAACCTGTCTAGATTATCACAACAGCAAAAGTCATGGAGCCATGAGGGACTTGATTGAGACTTGCCACATTACAACAGCTTGAGAGGTATGAGGAGCTGGGTGGTAACACCTATGCAGGGTCTGCCATCTCCAAGTATCTCTGTCAGTGCAACACACAGACAAGTGAGGAGAAACTCCAAACAAACAGAGCACTTGTGCAGGCTGTCTGAGCACTACCTGGAAATACACGATCCAAAGCAGCACCCAGCATCAACGAGATGCCAGCTGATCAGCTAGCTCAAACAATGGCTTCAGCAGAGACCAAAATTAGGCTTTTGTGGAATTCTAGCTCTTCATTGTTAGCCTTTTTTTAGTGCTGCTGTAATATCTGAGGTTTTTCTGGGTCAGCGGCTTTATTTTATTTTTTATTTTAGTCTTTTAGATTTAAAATACTTGAAACCATTTCCTTGAGGCCTCAGCAACCATTCTTACCAGTATCTTTGAATTCACATCTATGAATGCTACAGGCTGCTCAGCAATTCTAAACCTTGGAGGCTGTTAAGTTGCTTAAGCGTGGACATAGAAACCTGTAGCTATAAATGTCACCGTGTGCCCAGCTGCTTAAACAGTTACTTACATGCTGTAGAATATCTTATAAAAGAGTATTAAAACTAAATCCATAACGAAGTATTTTCCCAGGGTATTTTGCCCAGAGTATGGTGTGTAACCACATAACCTATATAGAACAAAAATACACAGCAGGTGGTTTTAATCATGACAAGTTTCACTTGAAATTTTGTACCTGCAGAAGCCAAGTGTGATTAGGCTCATCACAGTGCACAACAGCATTGACTTTCCTCAAAAATGAAGTTTTGTGCTTGAGTTTGTTTCTGTGTGCTTAAAAAGTGGTTCCATGTATTTCCATGGAACCCTCTAAGAGAGCTTTAAAGGAAGGTGGGGGGAGTCCAAAAAGAAAGCTGTTTGAACGTATTGATTTTACAAGTACTGTGAAAAAGAAGGTGGAAAATGTGCTGGGAAAAGATGTGGAATTTAAATGAATCCTATAAATAACTTTTACAGCATACACATCTGTACAAAGCAGAAAGAACAGGGAGAAACAGATCTTTCAAATTCACTCTAGTTATCACTGTGTTAGTAGGTAGAGTCATCATTCAGCTGCACTGTGTAGGCTTGGATTTCTCTAGCCTTATTTTCAATTTTTTATACACTTTCTAGATTATATGGGAGACTAGTGCAACCAAACCCCTTCTTTAAAGGAGGAAGAAACTTAAACCTGCAGAAGTGCATTCTCGAGGCATCCGTATGATGCTCAGTCCCACGCTCTGACTTGGCTGGCCCAAGGCGTTGGACTTGCTGATATTATGGGTCCCTTCCAACTCAGGAGATTCTGTGATTCTATAATTTAGAAACCCTGGAGAAAAATATCAAGATCCTTACAGCAAGGGAATGTATAACCAAAGAACTTCTCTACAACTAAATGAAAACAGAACCCTCAGCAGATGTGATATAAATTATGGTGAGTGAAGACCATGCATAGGAGAAAAGCAACTAGAGAAAACCCTTCCTAAACATGAAATAAAACACAGCAGACTGCTGCTATTCTACAGCATTAATCAACAACCCCAAACTGTCCCTCTAACCAGTCCTTCACAAAGCCTCCTTAGGTGGTTAAGAACAACAGGTGACCAATTACCTGCTGACAATCACTGTCCTTCATTTAGTTCCAGGTGCTTTTATTTTTTTTTGGTCTAGTCCATAAGTGCCTGTCCATCCAAACAGAAGCTATCATTCAAGTCTAGTGAGAGAATTAGATTCTTCACCCTGTGTCTGTTGAGACAAATTCCACGATTCCTTACAATGATCTATTAGTGCCCTTATGTCCTGTCAAGTGGAAAGGGGGACACATGCTATTCCAGGTGAAATTTACCCATTTTTTCCCATATGATTTTCATGGGTATCTTTTATGGATTCAGTCAAAATGTAGAAGACAGATTCTCATGAACATTGGGATACTTTCACATGCTCACATTGTAATAGCAGAGAAAAGGTCTCAGATCTCAGACATGTTAATAAAACTCAAATGGATGAATGGCTTAAGTTTTGGACTTAGCTTGGATTGTTATTGTTTTCAGTATGCCATAATTCACTTAATAGGTTTCTTCCCAGCCTGGGCTTGTTCCCAAAAAAAATCTAACTTATTCCCAGCAACAGATTCTTATACAACTCCTTTCACAAATCAAAGTTCAAGAATAAACCTCTAAATCTGCAAGATACATTCACTACACAGGTACCACAGGAGTGTATTTCACCACTATGCTCCTGCATGACACAAGCTCGACCACACGGCACATTTCTGTGTGCAAACAGGAATGTTACCTGCAGCATCAGGGAAATCCATGTTAAAATGCTGAAGGCTGAAACACACTGAAATTATTTTGCCTACAGTACCACGTAACCAAAGTTAAACCTGGAATTCTATTCAAAGGTGACACTGCTGAGCCTGTGTGTTGGTTTTCTTTTTTATTTACAGTGTCCCTGTTGCTTTATTGTTGATGTGAACTACTATGTTACAGCTTCTTCAGTGGCAAAAGCAAATTTAATGATGCCACCTTCCCCTGTCCAACCTCTCAATCTAACCCCCCAACCCTGGCCAAGCCCCTCTCTCACCAGAGCAGCCAGGTGAAATGACCTAGCAGTGTCCAGCAGCATTGTTTCTGGGAGCACTGGTTAAGGTCAGTGCTTGCTGGAATGACACTGGCTTCTCTGTGTGTTTGTCACTGGAGAAAGAGCTACAGGAAGCTGTTCACTGAACAAGCACCATCACCAATACCATCATCCAATATCTAGAATTGGAAAACAGCTGTTCTTGGAAAGGATGCAGGAATAATAAAGCAAAATGACAAAACAGTCAAAGAAATTTAAAAAAGGAGATACCAGTTGGTGATTGCTCTACTCCTTTTTATCATATTTCCTGCAGTTTAGCTATTGGGCCATACCCAACCACAGTCTGCAACGTGGATTAATGTTTCTCTATATGGAAGTTACTGTATAGCTTGCAAAACAAACTGAAACTTAGAGAAGAATTATTTGGATTACACAGAAGCATTCATTTCTTTTTAAGTGTTTGGGGCTGATACATGCTCACTGTGCAACGGAGAACAGCTCAAGCACCCCAGAAATGCAAGAACATGTTATCAGGCTGGATGGTATTTCCTAATTTACCACTCTCCTTTGAATCAGATTCCTCCTTTTCTTACATATTCATTTTGTTTCCATCACTTTTCATCTTTTTATGTCTTTCATCATGACACAAATGCAGAACCCAACAACCACTGCACATAAACAGTGTCCCTCTGATGCAGTTGTTTACAGAATGGAACAGCAAGCTCCATACTTCCNTTTCCAGGTTTCTCTATATGGAAGTTGCTGTATAGTTTGTAAAACAAATTGAAACTTAGAGAAGGATTATTTGGATTTCACACTGAAGCAATCATTTCTTTTTAAGTGTTTGGGGCTGATACATGCTCACTGTGCAACGGAGAACAGCTCAAGCACCCCAGAAATGCAAGAACATGTTATCAGGCTGGATGGTATTTCCTAATTTACCACTCTCCTTTGAATCAGATTCCTCCTTTTCTTACATATTCATTTTGTTTCCATCACTTTTCATCTTTTTATGTCTTTCATCATGACACAAATGCAGAACCCAACAACCACTGCACATAAACAGTGTCCCTCTGATGCAGTTGTTTACAGAATGGAACAGCAAGCTCCATACTTCCCAGTAGAATTTCTCATCAGCAAATCTGCCTCTTGCTCAGGGATTTTATTTTTCCATGCTCGTTTGTTGTCATGTTGATGACAACAGTTTCAGAAGTACAGTATGTTTATCAGAAAGATGCATATTCAATTAATATTGCTTTAGGCAGTTTTCACTAAAAATCAAGGCTTACAAATCTCTCCACAATTCACACCGATAAGAAGCTCTTTCTGAAGCATTTCTAAGATAATGCTGCAAGACCCTGCCTTGCTCATTTGGAACCTGACTAGAACTTTATTTACAGTCAATCTAAACTAGATATATCAGGAATGGAAACCTAAAATGCTATTCTTTTATCTGTCATCACAGTTTTCCAGACATTCACTATCAAGTAGCTTGGTACCAATATCTCTTTGAGCCCCCTTAAAACAATCTGTCACTGGAAAAGCAGATAGATCCTTGTAATGTGTACATACACATGAGCATGCACACAGAGAGCCTCTGCAATGGGAATACAAGCCCAAGTATTTAAAAGTTCAGCCTCCCTCTATTAGGTCTTTCTATGTTTTCACTTAGGAGAAGAGATAAGGGGTTTTTCATTAAAATTTTCAATTCCTTGCATTTTTAATTTTAGTCCTAAAGAGCAACCTGATGAGTCATGCCAGGAGGACAAATATAGGCAGATGTGTAGTCATCTCCTCCTAGATCTTCACTAGTATCTCATTTTTATTGTCATTATGTGGCAGAACAGCTATGCTGGAACCAGATGCCATTGGGTTCATTAAATGAAAGCTCAAAAGATTTTTAAGTGGAGCCCTCCTTTTGAAGGCTTCCTATCCATGGCTGATAATGTGCCCAACTCACTATAAAAACCATCCTTTCAGAGGGGTGAATATTTCCAAATATTTTTGTTGCCGTGTAGAATTTAAATACATAAAGATTATTTTTATTGTTTAGGGTTTTTTTAAAGTGTAAATTTCTGTCTAAATAATTTGCAGAAGAAACCTCACCAGTGGCTTGCAGTCATCATTAAATACACTTAGGGTGTATTTAATGAAGCTATGAGCTTCTTTTCTGTTTCTTAGACTGCAGTTCTCGTATTTATTTAATTAAGAATTTATTTTCTTTTTTGCTTCTGATTTTTGGGGTGCCCATTCACCATTTCACAGCAACTGAAACATTTTCCTGCTTTTTCATAGCCATACCAGCCTTTCTTAAACCTGAGGAATAGCAGGGTGCAAATTATGTGATGATAAAGTAGCAGGACTTGCGTTTTCGTGGCATCTTCACTACTAGTTAAGAATTCATAATAAGAAACTTTTCTAACATTTGCAAAATGTCCATTAGAGTGCACTCATTTCCTAAGAGGGTCAATGTGTAGAGCCCTTCACAATTAACAAATGTTTTAGGTAATGCTTAATGTAAAACTTTAATGAACAAAATAAGTCTTCTGTTTGAAAACCATGGGGAGGAGGTGGAGAGCTTCTCAATACAAACCATGTTTCTCAAATGAGATTTAGTTTTATATTGATATTGACAGCTGAAGACAAACATTTCTATTAGATATAAACATGCTTTTGGACTGGATCAAATTTGTGAAAATGTCACACAAATCAACAGAGTAAAACTAGATTTAGCATGATATTTAAGTTCATTCTCTCTCAGGTTTTAATGTTTGGAATTGCCACGTTGGCAGCAGAGAAATATAGAAAATGGCAATGTTCTGAGTGTACAGCATGCTGTTGCCACTGGAGACTACAGGTATTTTAGCTGCAGAAGAAGCTCTGAGCATCCTGATGCATCCTCTAAGTGCAAGAGAGAACTGAAATACAAGCTGTCTTGCCTTGCAGTCCCTTATCTTTGCAGGTAAGCCCATGAACACCTAGAAAGTGAAAATTAACTAACACCCATATGTTTACTATGTGATTCATTGACTAATGCTTGAGTAAAATCTTGTCTTTTCTAAAATCAGTTGGGAGTTTTGCAGCTGAATTCAGTGGAATGAAGTTTCATTCACTACGTCCCAATTCTCTGACTAGAAATAGATTTGAATAAAATATTCAGATGCATTTGAATGTTGAGGCATTGCCCTGCAATCAGTCAAGGGGTCTTTCAGAGTTAAGACAAACTTCAATGTGCTTTGTTGCAGAATGCTGGCCTGCAATGATCGTCTTGGGCCAGCAAGTGTCATCCTGTGGCAGTTAAAACGTGCTACCAGGTGTCTCCATGCACAGCAGGCTTTCTGTTTATGCAGTACCATTTGAAAACAAGACAAGGCTCATGAGAACTCACGAGCACTCTCACCTTACACTGGATTGCAAGATTGAGACAAAATTATACCTGATGTTACAACAGGAGTGTGACAACATCAAACCAGTGGCCTGGGACCCAGTGGACAGGGATGTATGCTACTTGTCCAACTGCCACAGGTTTCCTTTGACCTGTTGTAAGTCATGCTTTGGTTTGTACTCCCATTTCTTAGCCTGTAAAACAGAGTCTGTGTAAAATTACTGCAAAGGCTGCTCCTGTACAATAGGTTAAATGTCAGTTTAGAAGAAACGATCTGATAGGTTTGCCAAACACATGATTAAGAGTTCAGGACCCCGAAGTGTCAGGTAGGGAACCAATCCTTCAGGCAAACAGTCATACTAGTTTCATCAGTGCAGACATATCCTGATAAGGATTCTTAATTTAATGGAGCTCCTGCAAATAAACAAGCTTAATGAAGATTACTCTCTTCCTGGAATTCATTGTGCTGCTCCAATTTAATGCTATCACTTGCATAAGAGGCTACGACAAAGTCTCTGGGAAAAAAATATGCAAATTGTCACTTCAAAGGCTTTTATTTTAATTGTGCAAAATGCAGAACAGAACAAGAGCCATTCCACTAAAAATGGGAAAAGCATGAGAGGAAACAGATACTTTCCCATAATTTCTTTCAGCTCTCTAAGACTTACTCTAAGCACAAGAGTTCTCTGAACTACCAGTTCCTCTGAATAGGTGCAGTTCTCATCAGGAGTTTGCAGAACTCCATGAAACATACACAGAAAAAAAAATAAAGTAGGACCTCACAATACTCTCCCTGTTTCAGATTTACTGCAAATACTGAGTTCTGTGCAAATTTGCTGAAGTTTCTAAATACTACGATCTAACTTTGGATTATATTCAACAGAATCTGTGACCAGTTTAAAGCCATTTTCAAACAAACGTGGGCTGAACTGTGGTTTGGCACTCCAAACAATGGAGTTTAGTGGCTTTGACAGAATTTTGCCTAAAATTTGGGGTTCTTTTGAATTAGAGATGAGCTCAAGATAAAAAATTCAAATCTCTGCCTAGAGTTGGGGTATCTGGATACACATTTGTGGTTCTGGCCCGGGTCTAAATGGAGTCAAACCCACAACTCAAATCAAAACTGAAAGACAGTACCTACAAATCCAGCCAATTATGAAAACCAAACTTGAGACAACTCCTTTAGTTTAGCAGTTTTGGTGGTTACAGTGGAAGGTCTAGGCCATTCTGTGTGCACTAATTTCTTAGTCTTTCACAGGCATGGTATTGTTCAAAGGCTTTGCATCAGATAAAAGCTTCTCTAGAGTGCAAAATAAATTTTTAGAATTTCACTTTTTCTATTACTACACCTGAATTAGTTGTGGATGGAAGACTTTTGAATTTTCTTTAATTAGCAAGCATTTTATCTCTGCAAGTAAGTTCAACTCCAGGAATAGGACTTAATAATGCTAGAACAGCTAGGTGAGGAGCTGTGATGCTAGAGCCTTATAGGGTTTGGTAAAAGCCAGGACAGTAGTGAAACTTGTACAGAGCAATATCACATCTATAAAAAGGAAACTGTTTGGTATTGAAAAGTATTTTTTTTGTTTCTTAACTTCCTTGTGATTAATATGTACACAACTGCTCAGAAGAAAAGAATCATCATAGAAAAAGCTACTCCCCTGAAGGGCCTCAGACCCCAGGTTATCTGTGGTACAGTGGATGCGTGTATAAATACTTACAAGAAATTAAGCACTGCTGTTATTGAGTAAGAAATAATCCTGAAACCCATGTTTCCCCCATACATTATTTCATAAGATAACAGTATTGTTCTGTTTGGTATGTAAATTCAGACACTGGACCTAAGATGATGAAAAGCTGCTCAAACCCTTTGCTTTTAATTTATAGATGCTTTTATGAGAAGAGCCCCAGTTCTTCACGCTGTTCCGCCCAGTTTATCAGGCTGAATTGGAAACAAGATGAAAGGTTCTATCAGGATCCCTTCACTCTGTCTGGTAGTTCCTATATTGTGTTTTAGCAACTCATTTGAACAGAACCATTACAGAGTAGAAGAGATTTAAAGAAAAAAAATTTAAGAGCAGGTATTCAAAGGATTCATGAGAATCTATAATTAAAGCCATATGCAGGAGAACTAGAGCACAGTGTTCTTGTGCTTCCTTTCAATAATACTTCATAACCCTAAGGATATTATCTCAGTCAGGGGTCTGTTGAACAGGACAAAAGAACATCCATATCCCAAACCTCTTTAAAGTTTGTGTTTGGCAGGATAAGACAAGGGAGTAATCTTCAACCCTGTTATGTGCTTAGGGTGTGGGCTTACAAAGATACATGGAAACAAGAGCCAAGCCTTGTGCTTTCATGAAGGGAGAATTCAGGTCTGCAAGTAAGGACTCTTAAAAAAAAGTTAAAATATGTCAGCCTACATCATAACACGAAGAACTGGGAGCTCTTTTTAACAAAGGCAAAGTTCTGGGAAGCTTTGCTACCTTCATAGCCTGTGGTTTTACCCAAGTGTACACCTGCAAACCACATAAGATCCAACTTATACCTGTCAGCTCTCCCTGCCCTTCTGTTTTGTGTGAAATACTTCCATTAATGCTGTGGCACTACCTATAGTTCCAAGAAATGTTTTAGTATAGACACCCACAACAACAAAGCATCACTTTATACAGCCACAGTCTATAAATACGTTTGAGGAGAGAATTTTTTAAGATTTGAGAGTAAGTCTTCTCAGGTGTTAATGTTCCATCTTTGAACTGTAACTGGGAAGACTTCATGTCACCCAAAACCAGGGACTGCAATTTCAGGGGGTGCTGAGCATGAACCTCTGACAAATAAATCTTTTCAGGATCCCTGAAATTTAGCACTTACTTACTGAAAACATGAAAAATTATTTCATTTTTATAAAAATCTTGACCAACAGAACAAAAATACCATTGATCATTACAGTCAATTTTCACAATACATGTCACAACACTTAAAGATGGATTATTCCAACCATCTGGAACAAAAGATATTTAGGTGAGCCAGTACCAGACTATTACTTGCCTTCTGCAGTTTGCCATCATCACCATTTCACTTTTACTACTGCCTGAGAGAGTTTTGTTATTCATCTCCAAGGGGTCACCCACTGGAAACAAGGCAAACCAGACACTGGTATCAGACAGACCACATTCCCTACCAGCAGTAACATAAATTCAGAAAAGCATTCTCCTGAGTTCACATCTGGTTTTCCTCCTGTGTTCCTCCTGCCTCTCTGCACACTGCTTAGGTAAAGCCACAGCCACGCTAAAGGAAATGACAAATGTGCCACTGACATCAGTAAAACAAAGTGATACTCTCGTCAGAGAGGGTGGCACCACATGAGAACAGCACTTGTGAGCAAGCCTGGGAACATCTTCTGAATACATCTTTCTGAATATGAGTTTTTCAGGACAGATACGCCCGTGTGGTGCAAAGCAGACCAGCACTGTAATCCTGTGGAAGGATGTATTTTGAGCCAAGGAAAGGATGTACAAAAAGGGAGAGAAAACAGCTCTACAACTATCACATATAATGCCTCAGCAGGATGACATAATAAGGAGACAGAGTTGAAAAAATACATGAGAATTCAAGTTGCTTGGAGATCAGACATTAATATATATATGGAAAGATTAAAGTGAGAATTATCCCCTTCTTTGTGATTTATAGAGTATTTTTAAACTGACAGTTCACAGAGCAATTAGTTGGACCTCAGGAGCCTGATGCAGCTGTAGCAGCTCTGACACAAGGAAGCTTACAGCCAGACGAAATGACATCCCTCCAGATGGACCTGTGCACGTTCTCAAGTTCCCTCATAAAGCCCAGGATTTTGGGAGAAGCCAAGAGAAGCTGTCTTGCAGGGGGTGGCTGCAGTCAGCAATAGGCTCACGTACCTGCCGAGGGTGCCACCACGTGGACAGTGAATGGGGACTGTCCGGATTAGCCCAGGCTGCTCTGAGGTGCGTGGGGCTCAGCTGCACCAGGGGACACACGGTTCGACAGTGCTCTGGTTCACAGCCCGGGTGTTTGACGTTATTGTGATGACCAATAGTTTAATTCTATCTGTGCTCTATTTCATAGCCCAGGTATTTGATATTATTTTGATGACCAATAGTTTAATTCTATCTCTGCAATTCCAGAGCAAATTAGTGAAGTGGATTTTATGTACAATAGCCAGGTCAGATGACTTCCCCACCTTTCTCAGCCAATATAATCTTCAGAGAGGGCAAGTAAGCTGTAAATTAGGTGCTGAAATACATGTGGGCAAGTCACATATGTTCTGTGGCTCAAACTAAGACAGCTATACCCACGTGGTATCCTCCTGCTTTCATACAGGAGAACAAAAGTTTTCAAATACCTACAGGAGAGCCAAATTGCCATAAAGGCTTCAAGCTATCTAATAGAGCTGGCACTTACACAGATTCTTTAAAAAATCTGGACACTTATGTGGTTCCTAAAAGGAATACAAGTTCTTTATCTAAAGTCTGACCCTGGAAGTACCATATTTCTGTGACTCTCATACAGTGGGAGCAGCACAACTATCCCTTACTTCTGCACTCTCGTTCTTGCCTACAAGCAGCATACCCTTGATATTTTAGGTGCATGTTTAAATGGATCTAACATGCCTCTCTAGAATATCCTTTCGGAAGTGGATCATGTAAAATCATGTCACCAAGATTTCTAACAACATGTCTTTGTGGTAACCCTCCTGGTTAGCAAGAGGGACATGGTGAATATTTAGCTGCATGAGTGTTTTCCATTCCTGCTCTTTCTACATATTGTGAAGATATTTACTGGACAAGGACAAAAGATTCTTATTCACAAATCTGGCAAGCTCAAGAATTTGAATGCAGAGAAATATAGCTCTGGACACTGAAAAAATGAATTGGAAAAATACCAACTTTCCTTCAGTTTCTGAAACCCCCTTTGTTTCATTATCTCTGCACATTTAGTGTCAGAAGTTTATGACCTATCAATCAACAAAGTACTAAGAGTAATTATTGAAGACATATTTATGGGCAATCCATGTGTAGTTCTTGGCATCACGTACAGCCTGAGCCTCTCTTTGAGCCCACTCATTTATCTCTAAGCATTTTATTCTTGAAAGAATGGCCTACTGTCAAATAAGTCATTTAGCCACTGACAGAACGCCTGCTTCTCTGATTTTAAATTTGTAATCTGTGTAGGAATAATTGTTTGGTTCAGGCACTTATGGGGGCTTTACCCAATAAATCATTAGTAGAGAGTAAATTTTAAGCACAAAAATTAGCAGGGACACACCAGAGTTTGGTCTAGTGTTTATTCCTAAAATGAGCTCTACAGTCCTTGGCTCTACAGTTGGTTTTGTCCACACAACAAGGGGGTCTTGCATCTCATGGCTTCATCCTGTAATGTTTTGCTTCTAACCAAATCCCATGATTACTGGTCTTTTCCTAAGAAACACAGAGGGAATTCCTGGACCTGTTGCAATTTTGGCCAAGAAGGGTACATTTTTCAAGATTGGCATCTAATTCTTTAGCCCAGAAGAGGGTGGAAGGAGGAAGCTTGACACAAAATCTTAGACCTAAATAGGAAAGAAGTCACTAAGATACAAGAATAGGATTCACGAAATCTAGTTTCAAATTTCCTGGTAAATCTAAAAAAATAATTTGAAAAATTACTGAACTTCATAATCTTTCAACTCCCTGTTTCACTTTCTTTGTTCTACTGATGAAGGTTAATTAAATCACAAAGGCAGGCAAGAATTGTTTTTACTAAACCAGGAACACAGCACACCCATAGGCATTCCTTGCTCTAATGCTAATTAAGTAATAGCAATAGATCATAGTAAAGACAGAAAATCAGACCCCTCTCTTCCCATGTTTTAGGATTCTCAATCTTGGCAAATTTTACATTTTGCAATTCCAACCCAGATCCTAAACAATGAAAGTCTGGGGATGGGATGTGGTAAGAGCAGCAGACAGAAATACAAGAGTGCCTGAAATCAGACAGGTAGGTAAGCTCAGCACACAACTTGCAGAGCCCATGTCCTAATAGACTTCTTAGTTCTCATGCATCTTGTATATCATGTCTTTTCCAGAATAAAAGTGTTGGTATTCTTGAAATAGCACATTGAGTAAGGTTTAGCTTTGTTTTCTTAGTTTTTTCTCATACTCTGCAGCACTGCAATCACTCAGGCTGTACCAATCTGTTTGCACAGCATCAGGGGAGAGATAAGCAGGGGAAATGGGGAAAATGAAAGCACCAGCAAAGCCGTGTCGCCTCCTGTGATTACAAGAGGCAGAAGATCGAATATGAACTTTAATAGTATCAAACTCAGGACCAGATTTAATAGTTGCAAACTGTGCCAAGTGCTCAGCACACCCATGTGCAGCAACACTCAGATATTAATCTAAGCAAAGCTGCTGAAGGCAGGGGGTGGGGGGGAACCCACCAGAGTGATAATGCATCATAGAGAGCTGTCACAATAAATGAAAGTACTGGAGCAATTAGCAGACACAGTACTAAGCACTGTGCCACTTTCCCCATTTTAATTGTACTTCATCTTAGTCAGAAGCTAAACTCAAACTGAACTCTGTTGGATATGGCAGAATTGACTCATTTTGAAGAACACAATGGCCTAACAGTTAGCTTCTACTTTTCTAACAAAATAAGGAGTAGGAGTTTGAGAAAAGAGTGTGGGGAGGAAGAACTGGGAGTAACGATGGCTTGGAAAAATTTGCTCAGAACAGTGTTCATTTTCTATAGGAAATCCCTGTAAAAACTCTACAAAATCCTTCACATTGCACTGTTTTAAGTGTTTCTTCACATTTACCTCAATACACTGTTGTGTATTGAACTCAGCTGTGAACTCAGCTGTTACTATGGACTGGGTACAGGATCACCAGTACTTTTTATTGTTATCCTTTCCTTGCTGGCTGGGAAAGCCTACATCATCCTCTTGCTCATCCTCGGGAGTGAACTCTTTGAAGAGCCAGGCACAGACCCAATGAGACCAGATTGGGGCCAGAGGGGAGTTTTGGGGAGGTCCAGTAGTTGATAAGGGCACATTTATGGTAAGAAGGCAGCAGAAAAATATATCCCTCCCAATAGGGAAATCACTAACCTTCCATTAAACTCTTCCTCATTTCTATCCTCATAGTATTGGGCTTGCTTTCATGACTCACAAGGGCTTTTCTGGTGGTGAAACACATACTTCTGCCATTTCCAACACACACTGCTGTACACAAGAATCAGCCTGCCCTGGTACATCCCCAAAGCACAGGCACAAAAAAAAAAGGGAGAAAAATGCACTGCAACAACTGGATGAAATGTTCTGTAATGGGGCATCATGTTGGTGTTGATGCTGCAGAAGTCAGAACTGTTTCCTTCACAGTACCTACCCCAGGCATCCCAGCATCTTGGTCTGTCTGGAGGAGCAGCTGTGATGTGCAAGTTAAGCTGGATTGTTCAGCAGAACAAGATTCAGTTGCATATATTTAGAGGAGTTCCTCTTCCCAATAGGAATCATTTTGATGAGGAGATAGTTTTTACTTTTGTCATGTGACACTGATTTGTTGCAATTTTTAAATCCAAGATTAACAATTCTTCTTGACACTACATTCTACTTTTTTTTTTTTTTTTTTATTTTTTAATGATTTTTAATNTAGTTTTCAATGAGCTTTAATAACAGAGGAGCAAAGAGAAAAGAAATGATTTTTTGGCATACTGATTTCTCACACACAACAATAACTGCTTTGGCATCCAGCAATGTCAGCTCCATGCTCCAAGATAATACCACTTATTTTTGCACAAAGCTGGCAGAACTACCATTAGCTCTAGCAAGTTAAGTACTGATATGGGACCCCCCACTGAATACCTAGTAGGTATGGAGATAACACTAAATGTTTACATAGACATATTTGCCTAGAAATACATCAAATGAGAGAAAGAATGGCAAAATCCATACAGGAAGAGATGACACAGCTCAGAACAATAATATCTTTCAGGCAGGAACTAACTGGGCTTGCTCGTGGCCTCCCTCCCATCCTCAGTAATTGTATGACCAAGCACATCTGTACAGATATATAAAAGTAGCTTCTAAAGTAGATCTTACAGGTACACTTAACATTATGGCTGTGAATAATCCCATCCAAGTCATAGATTAGAATTACATTTACACCTTGTCATTCCTATAATCCCAATGAAATTCAGCTAGTGAGTTCCTAAATACAAATACTAGGCACACAACCAGCAATATTCACTATTGATGTCAATGCCCATTTATTTAAAATAAGTTTTGAAAATTGAACTATTTCTTCTTTCATATTTCTGTTGTCCAGAAAATGCAGAATAAGACAATATAGATCAGCTATTCAAAGTCAGTCATTCTCTCAGGCACTAATTGTCTAAGACATCACCACAGAAAAGCATTAATTTTTCCTACTAACCATTCAAGGCCTAATTTGACACAATATTTTACCCCTGAATTATATCGCTTTTATCATCATTATTTTGATACCAGCCAAAGCCATCAGATATCAACAAAGAAGCAAAAATGGAACATTTCCAAGAAAAAGAATAAAGACTGATTCAGAGTGAAAGGGGGTTTAGACTGGCCCCATTCAGAGCCTTGTGAGCAATCATTCTGTGTTAGCAACTTGAAAAACTCTTAAAGGACAGATTGATTGTCAGATGTCAGTTACATTCATTCCATTGCACAAGTTCCTAGGTTTCTGTCTCACATTTTATTCTGGAAAAAAAAACAAAGTATAAAATTCAGACTGGGCCTAAAGGACTAGTTTCAACTCTTCACAAACTGAATTCCTGTCTAATTTCTGGAGAATCCCCTCACCTCCCTTGCCACTATCTCAATCCCAACCAGCAGCACTAATAAATGCTCTCCCGGGTTCCTCTTAGGTGTGTGTGCAGTTCAAACTCACACCTGTCAATACAGAAAACACCACTACCAGTGGTGAAGTTACTCATATGGGAGGTACACCAACCAAGTGCCACTGGCTTGGCATTTACTGATGCTGCTGGCAGAGGCTGGGTACTGGGATTGATGGACATTTGAGCTGACACAATACAGCTGTTTGGATGTTCTTGTGTTTCTACAAGGTTTTTAAAACATACGTTTGATTTTTGGTTTAAAATTCTCATCTTTGACCTGACAATGAACTGAGTAGATCCTACAAACAGATGAGCTTAGTCTGCAGCAGGTTCACCAAGAGCTGAAGATTTTTCATGTCCTCTGCAAGTTACATCCAAATAAACCTTTTGATTAACTAAAATCACACCGAGAAAACAGAAATGGACAAAAATTCAGTCTGTAAGAGGTGATGGTGACATATGGGAAATACAACATCAAACTTTCAATCAGGAAAAGATATGAAAACACTATTCCTGACTTTCCTGATTTCATTAAGGCCACTACAATTATTTTTTTGTTTGTTTGTTTTTAAATGAGACCACAACTAGATTCAGGCCCTAATATTTATGTATGGAAAACCATTCACTTGTGCCCTGTGCACTCTTATTGCCCCTAAGGTTCATAATTGATATAACTGGTTGAATTCTTCATTCAGGTACTTTCAGAGACTGAACTTGGACAGGACGAGATATATACACCAAAATCTGACACACCACTATATGAAGAAGAAAAACATCCACTCTGCAGCTAAATAGATCCAAAACAGTCCCATCCTCACTAACTGGTAGATAGCCTTCTCTAGTGAAATTACTGCTATTGTGTTTCCAATGGAGAACACAAAGTTAGAACCAGATGTCTCTTTCTTCTCTGTAAATTCAAACTTAACTGAAGTGACAGCTGAATACCAGTAAAGGAGCTATTCTGAGAACTCTCATGTACAGTGTATAGACTTACTATGCAGGTGTTTGGATTGCTTTCTCACATGGACAACGACCAGTAATTAGACTACTGTGAAAAACAAAGTGAACAAAAGCTCACAGCCCTCACCCACCCCACAGCACAATTTTAAAGCAAAGTAAAACATTTATTACAGATGTCTCCATGGAATTCTGTCACTGTTACAACAATAAAGTTAGCACAGAGCTATCATTGATCCCTCTGGAGCAATTAATTTGTAGTCAACTGTAAGACTAACTGTGACCATCATATACTGAATACCAAATCTCCAGATTTGATTCAATGGTAACCAGAAAGTGGAAACGTTTGACATGGCAGTGAGCAGAGGTGCTGACCACTGGTGTCAGGGAGAAGTTGCTAAGCCCAAGTTGAATTAGTGACCCAAGGAAAAGATGGGTTGGGTTGGACATCTTACTCAAGCTCATTAAGAAAAAGTGCAAAAAAATTTAGAATTGAGAAAGTAAAGAAAATATATACCCTGTTAAAAATGTCTGCCTTCTCTGTCTCTGAAGAGAAAGAAACCTGGGGAGCAAACACCATGGTTTGGGGTTTTTTTTCTAGTTTTGTAGATATTTTAAGGGTATATGATTAAGAATTTGTTATCTCCAAAATTCTTGTTTGTGCAGTAGATAAAATGCATCCAGATGTCATAAAAAAATATCTGCCCTGTTCTGTAGACTGCACTGTATGTCACTCCTTCATGTGCTGCTGAGTTTGACATTGATTCAGCAACCCAGCAACAGATGGTTGAGTTCTAGGCAATTTTTTTCTAGTGTGCAATTTTAATTCTCTAATTTTTTTTTTATGAGATATTGGGAGAATTCTTCTCTGCATTTTATTTAGGCTAGAAATAGAATTCATTCACTGCAGAAGTATTTAAAACAGAGCATGGAAGAGACTAGTTATGAGATTCACTTTTTAAAAAATTCTCAGAATTACAGTTTTTCTTTTTATTTAAACCTAGCAGCCAAAATTCACTGTGGCACTACTCTTCCAGGGACTAGAATTTAATTTTGGAGTGCAAAGCAACCTTCAATTTTATGGGTGATATATAAATAAAGAATCTGGTACTATTTTTGTAACTCCAAAGCATGTTGGCTTTTTCAAGTCCACATGATGAATCTGGAGTTGGGCCCAGGGGTTTTGGAACAACATCTTGCATATTCTTGCATTAGTGTAAGATAATTCTGTGGGTACAAGGACATGGAAAACTGAAGAAATCCTTGGGCACAGAGGTGGCTGAGGCATTCAAGTATGGATGAAAAAACCTCTTCCCTGAAAATTATGTTCTGTTTTGGGGTTCTAGGGGGCTTTTTGTTTGGATTTTGGTTTTGCCTTATTGCATTGCAATTCCTGAAGGGTTTTAGAACATCACAAGAGGTCTCTGTTTAAGGCAAATCATCCCTCCCTGCAGAACACTGGTATAACTTATTTAGATTTTATTTTTTGTTAGAGCTCTATAAGGCAGCAGTCTGATAGCTTTTAAAAGGACTAAAGTTCAGCATTAAGGTTCTTAACTGCAAACGCTGCCAAAATTGTGATCCACCACCCAGCCTTATCTGTTCCAATTTGAAGAGTCAAATCTGTTGTGGGTGGGATTTTTCTACCCACAGACCCTTCATGCTGTTTGCACAGTTTAGCCTTTAAACAACTTAAGACAGAAGGCCAAATTTTCATCTAATCTTACTTCAGAATTCAGTAGTTACTCCATAAAACAGTTTAGCTCATGAACTTTTAGCCTCCTACCAAGAGCCCCCTTTACCCATAACACAATCTCCAAGACAACCCAATTACATTAACATAATGGGTATTCTTCACTTTGAAACACTCTTTGCAGTAGATTAACCACTGTTGGGAAAGAGTCGAGACTGAGAGTGTAGCTCATGCACATCAAACATGATTAGGAGCCAAACAAAAGGCTTTCAGGTCAAAATATACACAATTCAGCCAAAGCCAGGAGGAAGCACAACCATGGCAGAAAAGAGGATGAACACTAATGGAGGAAAACAGGGTTTCATGACAAGTTTTAAACTCTCCAGAAATCCAAAACAGGTTATAAGAATTCAAAATAAGAGAGAATTAACAGAAGATTAGGATTTTTAAAGCCTCAGGCATTTAAATGTAAACTGATTTGTGCATCTGCATTGGTTACCTTCAATAACCACATTGCACTGAAGCCATCACATCCTTGTTGTGTGCCCTTAGGGATATTTAAAAGAGTTATTTAAGAACAATTCTGCTGGAATTATATATTTTGACATGAATGGATTTATGCAGAGGCAAGAATCTAGATTACTCTCCTTCATTACTTTTTACCAACAAAATGGAAAACCTTAATTCAGAGATATCAAAGGACTAAATGAATTTACACTTGGCAACTTTGCCTAGGAAATGTTGAGAACCTGATTCTTTCATAATGTACAACAGGGTAAAGCAGAAAATTTCAACAGAATGTCAGGGATAGAAAAGAATTCTTGGTATTTTTACAGGAACTACTACCTAAGCAAAGATATGTGAAAAAGTAAATGAGTGATAATTACTGGCACTGTAAGAGACCTTCTGAGTCCCTTTCCTCTTGTTATAAATACAAAATGCTGAGTTTATTTAACTAATTTCCCTTCCATGGTGCACTGCTGAAGGACCAAGAGTGCTTTCTGCTGAGCTATGACTTTCTCACAAATTAATTTTCTCCTTAGCAATGTTCACTGACCAAATCAGAAGACTTGCCAAGTTTTCTCTGGCAGGTGATGTTTTTAAGTACTGTAAGTCATTATTTCTGTACAAGGTTACTATCATAACATGCTTTTAAAAAATGTTTGCTAGTCCCTTGCTTCAACTCTGCCTAGTTTTTTTAAGGCAAAAGGCATATCAACATTTTTGGAACAGTAAGAATTGACTTAACAGAAATTCAGAACCTAATCCTATAAATTTTACTCACATTCTCACATTACTATTCTTATTTCTTTTTAAAAGTTTCTTAGGGAAAAAAAAAGGAAGTATTAAGATTTTTTTTTTCCCCAAGTACTTGTAACTGAAAGAAAACCCCAAACTTCCAACAAGCTGTTACCAGCTGAGGGCTACCTTTGGCTCAGCTCTTCTGCTCCTGTAGTAGCACCACCCAATCTTTAGGTACAAAATATCTCAAGCAAAGTTGACTGTCTTCTAGAAAACATACATGATCCTGAAAGTATCAAAAATGCCTTATCCCACTGTGAATTAGCTTTTTTATGCTAGGTTATCCATCACCTGTGACTTCTTTGAGGCAATATTCCTCTTTCAACCACATCAGATTATCTACCCAGATGTGAAGATTAACATTTTTTTTTTTTGGCTTAACAAAGAGCTTTGTTTCTGTGAAGATTTTCAGGCAGGTTGTACATGCAGAGCTATATGTAACTACACACACAATTTGCTTCTATTTCTGTGTGAACCTTTGTCTCCAAGGTCAAATGTCTCATTTGTGAGATAGAAGTCTTTCAAAAATCTGGACATTTTCATCACTATTTCTACCACACATTCATTTTCATCACTATTTCACCACACATACCCAAAGATTGAAATACATAAGCTACACAGAATCTAGGGGCTCCAGCAAGGTGAGGACTTCTGCCTATGTATCCCATGCTTCTATGAATAAAGCTTTTCACAAGGTTCTGCATATCAAACTAGGTTACTGGAAAACAAAAAGCAGAAAAATATCTTAAGTTTCCTTTGACCATCCCCTTCTGTTTTCCCCCTCATCCATGACAATGATAAAGGGGCTTCTAAAGGGGTTCTGATGATGCAGGCAACATTAATGGTTCCTCTAAGATGATATTGCCTAATTTGGGGCATTACATTAGGAAGCAAAGTCAGAACTCCAGGTTTCCTAAATTGCTTTCCTGATGCTCCACTTTTTAGGTTAGCAACCCCAAAATATGTCTACTTTTCCCAACTGACTGTACAGTAATCTGTGTTCTTCTCTTTCCACATTAGATACCAGAAATGAGATTAGCTGGATATCCCAACATGCTAACATCCCCAAAATCATCAAGGGCAACTCATTTAAACTCATTCTCTTTGCAAAGATAACTTATCAGAGTACTAGATGTTTCCTGGTGCTCTGGTTGAAGATGGGACATTCTGAATACAGCTCATCCTGTTTCTTTTCAATACTTAAAAATAAATGCTGCTATTATCCTCTGGGATATTTGGTATGTCAAGACAATATGATAAAATACATCTGGCTCATAAATCAGAGAAGAATTCTGAATTGGTTGATATTAGAAAATAAAATAACACTCTACCTCCTTATCACATAATAAGGACCTGGAACAGGCAAAGCAACATAATGCATTGCCTGGAGACCTACAGGTAAACCACATAATTTCAATTTCTAGACAACACATTTTCAGTAACTACAGTACCTCTCAGGCTGCATTAATCTGTTTCAGAAATTTGTGTACTTTCAGTTTAAAGCTTAAACTCCCTGTTTTTTCTGTAGTCAGTGTTGCTTCTGGCTCAGTGTCATACTATCTTACTCAAAAGCAGAATCAGATGTGAAAAACAACTCAGTAATTAACCAGCAATTTGTGTAAGAGGTAAAATATCTTCATAGCACGGGTATAATGGAATCATTACTGAAAGCTGTCTAAAAGCACTACATGAAAATAGAGAGAAAGATGTTTGACCTCAACTACACCAATTTCACAAATAAAGCCTTAATAATAGCTTGCAATCACACTTGGCTGGGCATTATTTCCCAGACACGCAAGGTCTGCATTACAGGGCCAGAAGCAATGACTCACTCTGCCAGCTGCCGTGATGGCACAGGGCAGCTTGTTGTTCTGTCATAAGTTGTTTCATGCATGTTGTAAAAGCCTCTATACATCTGATCCCTCAAGAAAACATTCCCTGTATAGAAGCAAGACAGTAGCAAGGTTTCACCATTTTTGAGCCATCACTTAAAGTTAACTTTTGAAGGTGAAAGAAAAATCAAATTATCTTTTACTTTAAAGAAAAAAGACTCAAAGGTACTTTTGTTCAAAGACATGACTGACAGAAGTTGAATGCTTTACACCCAAAGGCAACACACACATGGATTCAGTGTTATCTGTACATCTGCAGGCTGTGTATCACCATGCAGTTCTGAATTGTGAACAAACCAGACAGTGCTAAGAGGCTGTGTATCTGTTCTATACCACTTCTTGTCTAGACCCTCAGCTGTCCAGATCTGACAGGAGAAACTGTAAAGCTAGCTGACCAGTTCTGTAATCAAGGACTGGCAAAAGACTTAAATATTCCTGTTCCAAGCCCTTGGTGAGTCCAACCACCTGATCACTGCCATGTTTTAGAGACTGACTTTGTGGTTACACTTTTTTCTCCTTGTGTGCTACCTTGCTATTTTTTTATTGTCTAACAGATATGACATTGGTCCCACTTTTAGCTAAAGGCAGAGATTTATTTGCAAAGACTCTTCAAAGGTTTGGAAATGAATAATCATAATTTAGCAACTGACTAAAACTTTAACTCCTCTGAACATCATTTTCAATGGTTTATCTGAGTTTCTCAGATTGGCTTACCTCATAAGATTTCTAGGATCCCTCATTTCTGAGCTTCCTGGAAATTAGCATTTCTTTCAGCATGCTGAAATTGCTGAGTATGATCCTGGATAGCACCCAGACCTTTAAAGGAGCAGTCACTGGACATATTTTGCCATAGCCTCTTAAACAGTCAGAGGGAAATCATCAATATTTCTTGCTGCAAAGCGATGAGGGTCTTAGTTTTTCTGACATGTATCATCTGGTTCTTCAGCCTGCTCACTGCAGCAAGGCAGCAGCCAAAGCCTTCAGAAACACACTGCTGTTTTCAGTAGTTTTCATGATTTCTGATTTCCCAGTGACATTCCTTCGATCACATTCAGCATTCACACCTCTCCAATACCACAGAAAAACTGAGTAAGATCTAGTAGAGTTGAAAAGCTTGTACTTTAATCTTCTGAAGAGGGAAAAATCACAGATCACAATTTCCTACTTGAGGGTGTAAGATAGTTTCTACATGCCTGAGGTTAGGATAGATGATTCCTTTTGAGCATGTAATTCCAGGATTGTTGGCTGCAGGGTTTCCTTGTAACTTTGTCACGTGGGACTGGCTGCTGACAGAGGTATGGATTGGACTAGATGTCCATGGCTACACAACAGAACAATATGCTTTTAAGTCCTGGCATTATTAATTTGTAGTTGTACTTGATATGCTGTGTCCTCATAGTATAACACACTTCAGAAGTTTTAGCTGCCACAGGAAAAGTACATTTGTTTTCTAGAGTTAGCAATGGTATTTGTACAGTAGCTGATGTTGGGGCATCATTTAACACCAGTTTTTCCACTGC
Organism: Heliornis fulica; assembly: GCA_013399135.1. Taxonomy (NCBI): domain Eukaryota; kingdom Metazoa; phylum Chordata; class Aves; order Gruiformes; family Heliornithidae; genus Heliornis; species Heliornis fulica. The sequence goes on from VXBZ01008964.1 coordinate 995,625, forward strand.
CTCAGAAAGCAATACATGATGGAAGGGTCATATCTGGACTTTGACACTTAACCAGGGAACCTGAAGCAATAATTTTTCAGGTTTTGGCAGAAGTATTATGAATGTTCTATCCTGAAATCTGCAGCTAAAGAAAGAAATTTTGCCTTACTTTTAGTGCATCTTCTATTTCATTTCTTCAGACTGAAGATGAAGCAAGTTGAAGAGGAATTGCTCTCACATGAAAGGAGTATTGTACCACTTCAAAATTGCACGTGACCCAATTCAGATCACAAAACATCAAGAAAGAAGAGAGATGAGACAGCGAATTCACGATCTGAACACTTCTGTGATTTTCCTGAAGGTAAAAGAAAGAATAATGCACAATTAATGAGAGAAAAAGACAAATGGAATTGCCCTAAAATTTGTGATTGAATCCTAATAATGAAGCTTTCAGATACATTTTCAGTTAAACTAGGTATACATGTTGAAGAATCACACCTTAGTTGTTCACAACAGTTGAATGTCCAAATCCATAAGTACAACCAAGTTTATGTAATAAGATTTATCAAATTATTTAGTCAACAGTCAGATGTGATAGCCTTATTCTAGGATGATACAGAACAATAAAAAATGACATTTCATCACAAACACTGCTAGAACATGGAAATCCAGTATGAATTATGTAAGTATAAATAAATACTGTGAATGGAACAATTAGAAGAGCTACATAACCCTAAGCTTCTTCACATCAAAAAATATAGTACACATCTGTTTGTATTTGAACACACACTGAAAGCAAATCCTTAAAGATTCACAGATTTTACAAATATATCCATTTGCAGCTATATAAACTTTCAGACTGCAATGTTTATGGTGTGTTTCAACCTGATACAAGTGCACCTAGAAACAAGACAAAGTGTGGCACATACAAACTGCTCACCTGCTTCTGCCCTCTGTGGGAGCTCTGCTGGAGTAAAGGCAAAGCATTTCAGGATATGAGCCAGTGTGAAGATACCTTCACATCATGCACACATGGCCTTCAGATAATAAGGATCTCTCAGATTTTACAGAATTTTAAAGGGTTTAAAACATTGGCCCACTGAATTTACTGTCTTTGAAGTGATTTGCAGAGTGATTTGAGCCAACAGTGAGTGGCTCCAGAAAGAATGCTGAAGAGAGATTGACATTTCTTTGTGTCAGAATCCTTCGGCAGCTATATCACATACAGGTAACTTGAACTTACTCTCCAACAAAGTACTTAGTTTATACTCCCTTTGTAGCACAATATTCTTCTGCAATTTGTCAGACTTCAGAAAGGCTACACTAAAACAGTCATGAGCAGTCTCCCCCCACACACCACCACAAAGGATCTTAGGTATCAGCATTAGTGCTGTGGGTAGAACTCTGTTGTCACTTCTGCAACACAGACTTACTATCCTGCTCTCCCATTCATGGTTCAGTAATAACCACAACAGCCTCAGCAGAAGTAAACAGTGTCTGCCTAAAAACATCACCCCAAGCACATACCAGTGTTTCCACGATATCTGGAGCTGAAGAACAACTTGTTATATTTTATGTTCTGGGAATCAAGTAAACTCAGATAAACTGACTGCACTTTAAAGGACTTGCTTTCAGCTCATAATTTCATGCTTAAATCACATTATCACTTGTCTGAATTTCACAGTGGCTACTAAAATACAGCTACACAAGTGGAAATAGGGACTGGTACATGAAGGGTGCAGACATTTACATCTATGTAAAGATCAATACATAATGTCTTTCAAGAAATAAGACGTGCTTTATTCCTCAGCCTTTGTTCTTCATTTCCAAGATTTATTGCTGCATGGTAAAGTTTAAGTTATTGGCTTTAACCTTCTCAAGGACTGTGGAAAGAAAGGCAGTTATGAGTACCTATTAACTGTCCACTTCATTTGACTGTAAATCATTGTGAAAGATTTCAATTTTATATATTTAAAACAGTTGAAAATATATATGACTAATCACAACTTTTTGTTGGAGTTGTGCTAATTCTTCAAGGAATATGTTAAGAGAATTGTCATGATTTATTCTGCCTTTAAGAGAACTTCAGCCAACCATTGCAGGTCCATTGCTCTCATAGCTGGAAACACACTGAAATACATGCAAAACATGTACTGATTAGGAACATTTTAATTTTGAGAAGAATTAGCAGTTGCTTCAGCTTTAGAAGAAAGGTCTGTATATACACACTGAATATACACAGACTGGCAGTGACAAATACCACTTTTAAGATGATCTGAATTTCTTTTCATCCCTGTCCTACTAATCTGCTTTCACATTCTCTGGGAATTGTGAGCACACAATCCTCTTCAATGTCTCCCAACTGTCCCTTGAAGACATGAAGTACCTCTCAGGCAAGAAAGGGCACAAGCTCTGGAGAAATTTATCCAGAGTTGGTAGTTCCTGTTTTAGACAGAGGTAGTGTCTCACTCACGAATTTGTAGCCTGAATATTTGCAATTTAAATCAACTCTATAGTGCCTTAGGCTAGTGGTACAAGAAAATGCTAATGAAAGCTCACCGTTAAAATAATTTTGCAGAAATTCTCTGGATCATCATAAATAATTATCTCAGTCTCCTATATAATTTTTTATTTCAAATATAATTTAAAGTTACTAATTCGTACACCATGGTGTCTGCTCTGAGATCTTTAGGTCAGAAACCCAAGTATGCTTTTAGTCAATTAAAAAAAACCCAAAAAACAAACAAACAAAACAAAACAAAAAAAAAAAATTAGGATAAGCAAGAAATATAAGTTACTTTGGTATTCTCATCTTTCCAGATGACTTCCTTTCTTTCCACATCAGATCTAGAAAGTTCCAAGTATCTGCATGTGGCCCAAAAGGACTCAACACGTGCAAAGAGGTTTAGAAGGGTTTTCTTCACTTTGATTGCAGAAATTTAACAATGTCAGGGTTTTTTTTCTCATCTTGTTACTGATGAAACGCTTCTGTGGCTGCTTTGCTGCTTCCAGGACTGCTTGCTTTTTCTGTTGTTTTGTCTCAAACTGTTGTCCTTTGCCACACTGTTCATTGTTTTGTAAATTTTAAGATGAATTCATGGAACTGAAAACAAAGCTACTGGTAAGATCCTCTCAAGGTCAAAACTAGTAGGAGCTATAAACAGAGTACAACACTTCAGGACTGACACCGCAGTCACTATGTCTCAAAGCAGGGAGCAGTGCAAGACTTAATGCTTCAGAACAGTATTGAAGGTTCAGAAGAAACTTCAGAAGTTTCTTACTCAAATTTTCCAGCAAAAAGACTGCCAAGCCTAAGAACACAGTTTCAGCCCAGTTCCTGGTATGCTAACTCAGTCTGAATGGTACCTTAGCCCTCGAGAAGTCCAGCAGAACAAATCATTAAGGCAGTGCAAAACGTGAGTTTTGCCCTGAAATTGCTCTGTATGAGAATTTTCACGGTTTTTTTTTTGCTGTTCTAGCAACAGTACTTTCTCAGTTTCCACTTTTCCTTGAAAAATTACAATATTTATTTTGCCAGTGGCCTGACTGGATCTCTGATATCCCAAATAGCTGTATTAAATCAGCACAGTTTTTAACACAATGAAAACATAATATAAATTACCTTGTGCACATTTACCCACACAAAGCAAAGCAGGAGGAAAAGAAGTAGTTCAAATGAGACAAGCATTAGGGTGGACTGATTTTCTACACCACTTGTGTTCAAATAAATCTAGAATAAGTAGTAAAAAAAAAAATCATTCACAGCTACTGTGACAGAAATTGATATCAAGGGGAGAAGAGAGAAGCACCTTTATTCCAGAGATTAGCATCCTGGTGTCACAGACAGCTCTCTTCATGGCATTTTTTTGCCCTACAAAAACTGATAATGAAATTCAGTGACAAACCTGTGGGTTCTTTAAAGACAGACTGCACCTTTTTGTGAATTATTGTGTCTCCTAAAACGTGAAGACAGACTGTTTTGCTCAACAATTCAAATAGATGTCAGCAACATGGTAGGTTTATGCATACTATTTCATATGCATAACAGACTTCTGAAACATGCAGGAGTATATCTCTTCAAAATGGATATTTTTTATTAATTTTTCCACAATTCCACACCATTATTCAAGTAATACAGGAGACACAGCACTGGAGTCCCACAAAGAACTCCAATAACATGCTATTACGTCTTGAAATTTATGAGATTCATATAACACTTCTTGCATTATGGAAACAATTTTACCAAGATTGCATACAAAGTTTGATACCAAAGTATGACTATATTCTATTATTCCCTGTCAGAAAGCAATGTTTGGGTATTTTTCCTCAGCATTAAAATAAAATTGACAGAATTCAGCGATGCATAGAATCAGTGATCCTTTTACTGTCAGAGAATCTTCCATCTGACCCCTAAAGTCTACAGTTCTGACAAGGAAACGAAATGGTAGAACACATCCTGGTGGCGACAATGAAAGGAAATTGATTGTTAATATGAAATAGGTCACCTTTATGACTACGTGTCAGCTGCAAGGGAGTGATAGATGCCTAGGAAAGATGTTTCGCCCTACAGATGTATGAGTGATACATGAAAATTTCCAAGCAGAAGCTGCTTGCATAAATGCCAAAGAACATAATGAAGAGGAAGCGGTAGCTGACCTTTAGAGGGGAGAAAAATGGAGAAGGATTGTGTAGCTGACTGATACTTTTGTAAAAACAAAAGTTCAAGCTGTACTATGTAGTCACACTGGGGCTTGTTCTTACTCTTGTACAAATTGCTATTGTACCTGTGATCCCTGAGATAACAGTAGTACAGGTAAGAGGCACAGAAAGGGTGGGGAGAGTTAGAGAATTAACCTAGGACTCTAAGTATAGACATTTTATTATTCTTCCTTTTTTTTTTTAATGCAGGAGGGTGCATTGTATGCTGCCTGTTCAAACACTAAACAAAGGTAAATCTAGTTCCTTCTCACACATTTCTTATTTTACCCAATTACATCCTACGCTTCCTGCAGTATAGATGTCTCCTATAGTCTGCATACAGTGCACACCCAACAGCTTCCCCTCAACAGGCTGCTGGAAAAGAGGTGCCTGATGCTGGGAGATGCTCAAGGAGAGGCAGGGATCATGGCAGAGCAGATTCCTATTTGACCAGGCTCTCTTTTGGCCTCGAATTTAAGGAACTTCTTCCACAGGACTTAATTTATACTGTTTGTCAAGAACAAATGTATGGATCAGTATCTCAGTACTAATCAGCTGCAATCAGACTCCTGTCATTCTACTCCCACAATACTGAAAGCCCTTTCAAAGAATCAGTGCCTTGGAGCTCTGGATAATCATCATTTAACACTTGAAACCACCATTCAGGATGTACCTATCCATCAACATGTCACTTCACATACTAATAAAACAATTCTTCTTCTATTGTACCCGAATTAAAGAATCTCAAGGTGTTTCAGAAACAGTAAACCTTAAAATTCTTATGGGACTCCATAATTTCCATGATTTCCAGTGAAAAAGTGATTTGGGGGGGCAACTGCCAAAAGAACTCAGTTCTGACCCGTGAAAATTAAATCTCTTTGGAAGTGTGTTTAGTTTAGTGCTTAAAACTTGAAACACCAAAAGCGGCCACTCACCTTTAAATGTCAGTAGTTACTAATGCAGTCTGCAGGGTCACTTATTACACACAGACTTCAGAAAACAAAATAATCACATGCAAGAAGAATATGTAAAATGTTTTATGCTACTTGATCATGGCCTCAAAAAAGTATTGATTAAATTTAAGATAGAAAGAAAAAAAAAGGCTGCTGAGACATCAACATTTAAAAGTGCTTTACTAAGTTGAGTATTTCTTTTTATCTCTGCAGAATGACTTTTGCACATTTTTATATTCTAAAAACACAGAATTAACTGCATCTGCCAAATCAATAGTATAAAGTAGCAATGCTGCCTCCCATAAACACCCAGTCAGTTTTATGAAACAGATTATTAGTAGTTAAATATTTAAAGATGTTTGCCCTTTTGATGTTTGCAGTCAGAAAACACCATCTTCCAACACCACACAGGCTCCACAGTGTGGGAGAAAGATTTTGAACCAGTTCAAGAGAAAAATTAATTTTACACCCTTCCAGACATAAAAAACCAAGTATGCATTCAAAAACAATACTGCACATTTTGGCTTGTTGGAGATTGTCTTCAATGAATGATGCAGAATGAACTATATGAGAATAGACTCAACAAATTGAAGAGGGAAGAGACAGGCATAGTGGGTTGATTATTGCACAAAAGCCTTAATATACACAAATTGGTAGCATGGCAAAAGAGTGAACCAACGAGTCACACATCCCTTCTTCCTGTCATTTTCTGCTTCATGTCTTTCTCTGTGGTTTAAGTGCATCATATATGCATCTTCCCCATGACTAGCTCCTCACCTCCACCCAATTTTGAGGGTTTGAAAAAGAAAAGCATGCCAGGGATGACCTACTATACATTACTCCTTGGAACAATGTTTCAGTTGAAGTGACTGGATGTCCACAGACCCTGAGGGCACAGACAGCTGCAGAACTACAGCTGTTTATCAAGAGGATTCCAGGAGCTGACTCAGGAACCCCAGGTTTGTCTGTTGGAGAGGAGCAGTGAGGGGCAGACAGGGTAATGGCCATACTGTTACATAGGTCTGGTCCTGTCATCCAAAATCGGGTCAAAGCAGCAGCATGCAAGGAGCAACATATATAACCTGGAAACAAGATTGTCTCCCTGGAATTCAGCCCATTTTCCCAGAGTATTAGGCAGGCTGTGCACTGAAATACTGTTATACTACACAGAAACTTTAGTCAACTGAAATTCTGCCTGATTTCCTGTCATAGTAACCAAGGCACCGACTTAAAAGAGCTACAGAGTAAAAAAATCAAAGCAAAATTAGCATTTTGCTAATTCTTGGTCTCCATTTGTATTTAGAATTATTATTTAGAATTATTAATTATAATGGTCCCATTTCCAAAAATAAGGATACATTTATCTAGCACGTAGCATCCATGATCGATACTTGGCTGCACCACACAGGAAACAATCCACTCTGTTCATATACTTGTATGAACTGTGCTTGTAAATTAATAAATGTGCCTCCCAGGAGACTCCCATTGGCTTCAAAACACAGTGAGGTATATTTTAAAGAAAAATTACATGCAAATTAGAGGTTTACAGTCAGCTGCTTCACAGGCAAAACCGTAGTGTGACACCCAACCATTTCACTGGCTAACAGTAATAAGCTTGTCACCATAGCAAATTAGCATATCTGTGTAAGAAGTACATGTGCCTGCTTACATGCATCTGCACACGTTTCTTTTGAAAGTGCTTCACACAGTGCCATACCAAAGCCAAAGAAAGTAGTGAGCACCAGTATTTGCAGGAAATCAGTTAAATCAACATGCCAAAATAGTGCTTTTGTTTCCCTGAGACTTCTCTATCACTACTTCAATTTAAATATAGCATATTAGTTTTCCCTAAAAAAAAAAGAATCGATCTTTTTGTCACTTGGAATCACAGTATCTCATAAGTATAATTCACATAAAGCAAATTAAAAGGCTGATCAAATGTTCTGTTAACATAATTTTTTAATAATAATATCACTTAGATCTTAAACTGCTTAATTAAATTTCAGTCATCGCAATCAACAGCCTCATTGAAACTGTTCATTTATAATTTATATACTCTGCATTTTACTGCTCATTTTAAAAACAGCATTAACAATAAGAGCCAACAGTAAGTAAAAAAAAAACAATTGTGACAATTAACCCCAAAGTGATTTATAGAGATGTTGTATCCTTTAGGTTTTGGGATGAATTTATTTCCTGGTTCACTAAACATCAATGGAAGTATTTCAATTGGCTTGAATGATTCCTGATTTCCCCTCAGGAAATATACATTTGGACACTAAATACAAACCTAGATCCAGCCTTTTGCATTTGACCACAAATCTGAATGCAACATAACAAAATAAGCTGTGCTTTTATTGAAAATTTGATATATGACAACGATCTTTCAGACACACTGGAGGCCTAAACACATACAACTTCTGTTCATTTGATTTTTCTACATAATAAAGATGTAAACAACAAGTCTAAGCAATGTGACCCTTGCTGCTGTAGTGAGATTTATTTTTTAAAAAAGACACATTTGCTCAGAACATCGTAGATGCATCCTGTAAAGAAGGCCCTTGTGCAGATTTGAGCACAACCTCACAGATGACATTTTCTGACCACAGATAGAAATAGGTCACCCAGGGTGAGTTGTGTTACTGTCTTGGGATAAACTACACTGATAGCTACAATGGTAAAGTACAACCTTTGGGTTTACTGTGCAGGAAACAATTCCATATTTGATACCATTTACCCACAGAGTGGAATATTACAGCTCCAAGACTTCAGGAAAAAAATGCATGAGAATTGTGATCACCCTTTGAACAAAGAATATCTTGATCATAACAACAGGAGGGGTGTTGTGCTTTTATTCCCATTATTTTAATAGCCAGATCTTCCTGTTGATATTATAAGATTATGTATTTATAATTACGCTCCCTTTAAATAAGCAGTGATTGGTTAAGACATTAGTGTTTCTTCAAGAACTACTTTAGCTATTTAAACTGAACACATGCCACTAGCTTCTTCCTAACAATGCCCACAAAAGATCCCAACAGAATTTTAACACCCATCCCTCTAGAGCATTCTGCTGATATGCTCAAAATATATGTGTAAACTAGCAGGCATCTGCTAAGCTACTAGTGAAGTATCCAGTAAGTAAATAAATGCATCTGGGTTGCAGCCACTGAGATTTATAGCACTTTTCCCTGATTTCCTTTTTCACACTACAGTAAATACAGTAATGGTGCTGGCTAATAAACAGCCATAAATCTGCCTTCCTGTTTTTATGATGTTTGCTGATTGAAAAGTAATGCTGTGAAACTGATGAAGTCAGTGACTATGAATGCAGGAAGGCTTTGTGCAATTGGGGGGTACAGTTTTAGTATATTTAAAACAGTTTACTTTCCAGGACTTTTCCACTCCCACATCAATAAGTTGGGGTTTTCTCATAACCTTCACCCCTTCTATTTTCCACATGCTATAAGCTACAGTTTTATTCCTAATAAATTCAATAGATGCAGCACAGATGTAGAAGAGTAGGTCTGGACTTCTTTTGGATGTGGCTTCTCACCAACAACTTCATTCAGTTCCCATGAAGTCGCTGGAAAAATTCCTGTAGACTTTCATGAGAGTTGAATTGGGCCTCTGTTGCTTCCTGCCTTCCACACTATTTCTTTTATACTCCATCTTCCATCCTTGAAGAAGCAGGACAGTTTGGGAGCAGTGGTTTACAACACACATCTGTTCTTACAACTCACTTAATAGAGCAGTGCCCAAAACTTCTAAAAGTGCAGGAAATGTTGCCTGCAGGATCTCTGCAGGCAAAGCATGGCACAAGCATGGCAGACCACCCTTGTAAAAATATCCATTCTGTTTCTGTCAGCATCTCAAATTTTGCTGTGTCTGATGGGACTGTCCATACAGGTCAGACATTTCTTTTCAAGTGATGAAACTTTTCTCAAAAGTGTAGAAAAATTACTTTTTTTTCTTAGATATTTCCTGGTGATAGTATGAGAACTGAATCAGAAACAAATGGAAAAGGTGGCCTAATTATATATTTTTTTTAATCTTTAGTAATTCTGGAAACAACTTTATCAACTCAAGACTTCCACTTCTGTAAGTTGGAAGTGCTATACGCTTGTGAGAGGTAGCCCAAATATTAATTAAAGCAGTTTGGAGATGTCAAATCTGCAAGATGTCAAGCAATAGCTACAGGGAATTAGCTATATTTATATTTCAAAAGAGGTGAAATATTTTTCCTTCCTACCAATGAGTAGGCAGACAGACTGCTGGCATCAGCCAACAGAAGCGAATCCTTTCTTAGCAGCTCATCCAGTCTTCCCTGTGTGCATCATTACCTCCTTCCCTCTTGCCAGATGCACTAATTTCAGGAAAGTTTAAAGTGAGTTCCTTCAAAGAACACAGTTAAGACAGGCCTAGCTATGCTGACCTGTAAAAGCTCTCCCAAGAGGAAGCTTAATTTCATTTTGACAACCTTTATCCCCTCCAGCAGTTATGGCTACCGACTTTACACTGATATAAAAACCCTGGGGCTACAGGAGCCTCGGTACAAAGGAAGAGGTGAGACCTCATGACTGACTAAACAAGAAATCCCATTATTTCCCTTCCAGGAGAGCCCATGCTACAGCCTTACTCATGCCCTCACAGCAGAACGCACTAACGCTGAAGGGGAAAAGGCTCGGATCACATACGGTGAGAATGCCCGCAGGAGTTGCAAAGAACTCTCCTTACCTGCCATTAGTACTCACTCAGAGCTGCACAAGCCCGGCAACTGCTGCACCCACCAGACAGGTGAACTGGCATGAACTCCAGTTAGAGTTCACAAAAAGAGGGCAACGTCCTTTTTCATTCCTTTCTGTGTAGGTGAGGATAGGAACTGTGCAAAACAAGCAGTTGCAGGAATGATGCAGGTGGGAAAAGCCTTCTTTTAATAGATAAGCATATTTTACTCTTTAACCAATTTATTTTATTTGCTATTATTTGCAACAGGAGTTTAACTGTACATGATGACCACCATTGGTTCGATTCTTATTCTGCAGGAGAATAAACTAATACTGTAAATTTCAAGTGAAAAAAAAAATATCACTGTGTAGCTCTGACACTGGAAGGTCACTGCTTGTCTTGCTTTATCTCTGGCATTCCCAGTTCATAATTTCTCTGCCATACATGGATCTTATGTCCCATTTTTATTAGTGCTAAAATAGACTGTTCTCCCACTGTCACACCATCTGTCTCTCTTCCTCCTGCCTGCCAGTATACAAAACATCTAGAAGTTGTTCTGAGAAGAAAAAAAAAAAAGAAAAAAGAAAAAAAGAAGAAAGAAAACTGTGTTGTTTTGGTCACACACTCTGCTGGTGGCAGCCTGTCTCCAGCAGTGACTGTCTTCACAGAGGGGCACACTCGGTCGCCACCAGCCATTGAAACACGTTTAGTTTCAAAAAAAAGAAAAAACCAAACAAAAAACCCACAAAAAAAACCCTCAGTGGTTTGGAATGGGAAGAAATGTAATTTCCTTTCTGCTCTCCCACTGTGTGATTTCAGAGAAGGGCAAACTCCTCCTAGCATCAGTTCTGCCTTGTTGACATTTCAGGTTCTCTATTGGAAATTTCTCCTGACAAATTTCTGATTCAGCCTGAGCCTGAATCAGCAGCAACAAGACCTGTTCACAGCACACACCAAGAATGGGATTTTCAGAAAGTGACAGAAAACACAATATGTGCTGTTGCTGCCTTTTTAAATTTACTTTGACTTTAAATCTACATATGGGGTTTGGGGACTTTTTAATACAGGCATCAAATTCTTTTCTCCCTGTATAATGACCCTCTGTATGAGCAGCAATCTAGGAGATTGCAAATTCCACTTATACACAAGACAAGACAGAAATTAAAAATTTTTGAGTGGCATAAATGGGGCAACAGGCTGTTAGAACAGGAGTGTCCTCATATATAATTTTATACCTGCCTAACGTGGATATGAGTAGTCACAATCTCATTAAGCTAGTTGGATCAGTCACTTTATGTGTTAGAAATAACCACAGACATTTTTCTAAGGGGAACAGACTGAATCAAAGGTTTGTCAGCAGAAAAAGGTACTAAGTATGCACCATTTGGAACAGGTTATCAGGCTGACCATCACTTAAATCCTGTCAGGTAGTACTAGAAGAGTGAAAAAGGTCTGAGCAGCACCAGACTTCCAAAACTGTCAGTATACAAGGTCTCTGTCTAGTATATTTAATCTTTAAGAGTTATATCTCTAGAATATTTGTTTAGTACCTGGGTTGGTGAATGAACACTTAAGACTGCTCCTTTAACTCCTCTGTTCTGACTACAGAGTATTTCAAAAGCAATAAAAGCATAAGGCATGACAAAGAAGGGTGGATAAACTAGATCCAGAAGGAAAGACAGACTTGGAAAATTCTAGAAGCTATATTTTCTACTTATTTACATGTGTAAAACCTTAATAATAAAACTTAAGTTTCACAGAAGTAAATCCCAGCACTATGTGAACAGATTCCAGGACATGACAGCAATCTCCTAGCTCAGACTGAGAGGACAGTTGGGCAAAACAGAGGGATAGCTTTGAGGAGCTTACTGGGGAGTTTCTATTTGATTTTCATCTACTTCCACAGCAATATGGCCTCATATTCTGTTTAATAGTCCTTGCAACACCCTGCTTGTATTCTTTGGGCTAAAAATGAATCTGCATTGAAGTAATTTGGCTTTTCAAATTTAGGGGATTTTTCATGGGAAAATAGCACCATCTGTAGGAGAAAATGGACCTGATTTCAGTACAAAATGCCTCTTTTCAGGCCATTAAGCAATGTAGGCTTGAAATGGACTTTTGATGGTTTCAAGAAGGATGATGGCTGCTGTCATTCCTACCCTACAGTAAGAGAGAAGGTGTTAAGACAAAAATCTTCTAATCACTTCTAATTGCTCAGAGGGGCAGTTGCCTGTAAGCCAACAAACCCCAAGCTCTCCCTTGGAAGCAGCAACTGAACCTTGTAGGTGATAAACACTACAGTGCCAGATGCTCTTCTGGGTAAATTCTCACCTTCCTAAGCACCTGTATTGACTGGCACCAACCACAAATCTGACCTGATCCCTTTTTTTAAATCAAACACCTATAGTGGAAGTATTCTATACATAAGAGTAAAGCACTTCCATTTTCCTAACCTTTACAAAGTGACATATGCCCAAACATCCCAGTTTACCACTCATTCAAGCATCAATGTAAAAATAAACTCTCACTGACAGGTAAAGCTTCATAGCTAGTTTGCATGGGAGAGTCTTCCTTCTTTATTTAAAAATGTAGTTTTCTAGTAAACACCAAGCATTTCAAATGTAAACAGATAAAAAATGTTCCTGGTAAGATTACCACTACCCAGCTGACAATTTACATACTCTGTTCATTAAGCCACTTTCACAGGCTCACTAAGAAAATCCTGTACGTCTCTTCACAAACAATTAACAATTTTTATGCACAGAGGATGACACTCAACAGCCACATTCAGTAAATGTTTACTATTCCCACCCAACTACCACTGGAAGGTGAACTTTGCCACTGAACACTCATGATTGATAACAGCACTCCTAACAATTCTCGAGCAGTATTTGCACACTTGATGAGCGTGCACATCCAGTACAACCCACAAACCTCCCTCTGAACTCTTCCTCCTGTTCAGGAAAGCACCGAATTCATACATGCACCCAAAGAAAGGGCAACATGCTGAACATCTATTTAGCCATGGTGTTAGAGAACTCTGCAAATTCCATGCAGAGTGTGAGCTGACTGACACTTTAGGAACACAGCAGTAAGTGTGAGCTAGTGAGCACTGGTGAGCTGCACATCTGCTGCTTCATGCATGTCCCCACAGCTTCTGGCTCTGAGAATAAAGCAAGCATCTACCATAGCATAGTGTGCAGATAAACAGTGTCTGTACACATCCATACAGAACAGATGTAAAACTGAATCAATAAACTTACCTATGTAAGTATGAGAGACGTTAAGGAAATATATGGGAGTGGTTTTAGTTTCCAGATTCTAAAAAAGCAGCACATAGGAGCAGCACAAACAGACAAGAATCTGAAATGTCCTGGGCTTGGTTTGGTTGTTTTGGGGTTTTTTTTTAAACTGTTACACAGGAGAAATAATGATTTAAGGGTTTGGGAGGATAAGAACTGAAATGAAGTAATTCATAACTGCTGCAAAAGACTTCTCAGATATCTGGATGCAGCTGACAAGAAAGGGGGTAAAAAGCACAGAGACAAAGAAATCAATTCAAGCTTGACCCAACTTTCACCGAAAGAATGAGCTGAGCCTGTAAGATCATCTACCACCATAAGGGCAAGCTTCTATCAGGCTACTGTTAGAAATATTTTTCAGTTATTGCCAGGAAAAAAAGAATCAGTCCCTTCAGTAAAGTTCCCCAACTGGTGGCCAAATTTAGTTCTAACATATGCATGCATGTATTATCTTTCACCAATCCATATATATGTTAAAGCATACATGGCTGCTTGGTGTGAATTAATAAAATGTTCAACAAGAGAAGGAGTTGCATAAATATTTAAAATATTATTAGTTCAATGTTCTTGTTCAATCCAAAGATGAAACATTAACTCAATTGATAGAAACACACTAGCAGAGATGGTAACTGGTCTTTGAGCATTTGGTCTCTAACATGAAGGAAAGAATTTACATCATTAAAAAAAAAAAGTCACTACTCTGGGACTGAGTCTACCCTCATCTTGATGGGCAATACTGCAAAAATCACTGAAATATTATGTTTAGAACACAAGGAAAGACTAATACTTTTGGAGACATTTATGTTTTATTTCATCCTGTTTGAAATGTTTATATACATACTGTACCTTATTTCCTAGCAAGAATGTCAGGCAATTGTTTGTAAGGCTTCAAGGATGTCTCGTGGCATTTGTTGCTTTTAAACCTACAAGTAGCACTTCAATTAGCTTAATAGTGGTTTCCTAGGAGAACTGAAGATTCACTTGGAAACACCGCACAGATCAGAGAAGCCAGTCTCAAAGCTAATGTGTGCATGTAGGCATGCCTCCTTCTTCATCAGACAGCCAAAACAGTGCTGTGATCTGCCTGTGGGACTGTCTCCTCTTAATTTAGCCTTCACACTTCACTCCAGGTTCAGTCTGACCTTTGTTTCTTAGCGGCAGTTGGACTATGCCTGAGGGCAAAACTTAAGACCCATCATTGTTCACAATGTCTATGGAAAATCCTCCTGGTTTTGTGTCCGGTTTTTAGGTTTGGTTTGGTTGGGTTTGGTGGGTCTTCTGGTGTTGTTTTTGTTTTCTATAATAGCTTCCAACAGAGCTGCACAAACTGATAAGTCAAGAAATATCCACTTGGTGTTCAACTGTTATTTAGCATCAGATAGCATTACTAATGAATGCCATTTGGTTTGTCAAGCCTTCAGGTGTGATGTGAAGAGCATGGCCATTCCCAAAACAGCATCAGCTTATGCCCCTGGCACAGCTGTTACACCTGATAATGTAACAAGATGACCCAGCTGAACACATCAGCCTGGCTTCCCAGCTCTAAGGAAGCAACCACAGAGTAAAAATAAAATCTAATCATCTAACAAGCCAAAAAGCCAAAATAGCCCAATTTGGAGAAGCATATGGGATGTGTTTTTCCCTAATCCTCACTCCTATCTCAAGAAAAGATCCTGTAATGCAAAGGTAACTAACCACTCTCTGGGAAGCCAGAGGGTCATGTAAAATCATTCTCTCCCATATATTTGTTTTGAAGCCACAGAACAAGATTTGAAGAGCCAAAGAGAAACCTCCAGGCTCTGCTCCTCCAAAGACCCTACTGAGGGCTGCTCTCTCATGAAATGCCATCCTATAGTTCTTTTAAGAGCATTGTTTCCTGTAGCTCAGAAGAAGTTTCTAGAATCAGATTGCAAACGGAGAAATGGAGATGGGGAACAGTCACCTGAGAGAGCAGCAGCTGCAAAATCAAGTCTTGAGTGATCTGAAGAAAAGCTTCAAAGAGAGCATCTGTGCCAGGTGGCATTAGCTTTCAGTGACATCTGGGCATAAAAATAAGATACATGCTGTTCTTAATGAAGCACAGGGGGTTCGTATTTAGTAAAAATTGGTTTAACAGCCCAGGAGATATTAATCAAAGACTGATTTGTAGCAATCTGCCATTCCCTCATCTGTCTTACATACCTGGCTTTGAAGATGGAGAGTAACTCAGTCTCTGAAGTTGGTTTTTGGGAGTTTGGGTTTTTTTTTCCTATTTGATGACATACCACCACCTGCTGTTGCTACCTCCAGGGATAACAGACAGACTAGGTAAAATTCACCTGTGCAGAGACAACGCTCTCAATAGAGCCTCAGGTCCATTTACATGCTCATTCAAGTATACACACTGATGATATAGGTTCTGCAGAATGCCTGCTCCAGTTTGAACTTCAATCAACAACCTCTTTCTGAATATGAAGACTTTCTTACACAAAACAATTGCATTTTCTTAAGCCCTTTTCATATATTCAGAAGTCCTGATACTTAGGATGATCAGATTTTATTAAAAAGTTTAAATAATATAATGCTTATCTTATTCTAAATTTCCAACTTAGTAGCCATAAATCCTAAAAATTAGACATAAAGCTAGAAACTTAGTTTAAAAGTTAAACTACAACTTCCACCAAATGAATTCAAGAGACTAAGATTTGATTGAAACATCAACACCACAAAAAATATGAGATCAGAGTATGTTGATATCTTGATACTTATGTACAAGATATATAGTTGTGTCCATACCACAACTTCTAACCAAGTTTGAATCCAGAAATTGGCACAGTTATTTCTTACAATGTTACATTTAATGTGCTGAAAGTTTTCCACAGAATATAGCCAAATACATGTAGCTGATTGTGCATAACAAGAGCTGGCACTCGTGTTCATGAGGCATCTTGAACAATACAATCCTGATCCACTGCTAGTGGTTCCCAGACATTACTGCAACATAAGTAAAAACTGCTTTTTAAATGCTTGTGAAAAAGTCAAGAGTGCAGACAAAACACATTTTTCTAATAAAAAAAAAGGCTAACAATCATGAAGATTGCATGTATGGAACAGTTCAGATTTAACAATGAAAGGCAGCATTAGCAAGGCCAGGGCCAAAGGAAATTAGCATGAAGACCCAGTAGGGTTTTAGGACCTGATTTTAACTTGCATTAGAACTTTCTGCTTCACTCAAGCACTACAAAGTTCATAAAACTGAGAATTTTGTTCTATTTTCTCTCTCATTCTTCTCATGTTCAACCTTTGCTGTACCCTGAGATTTGAAGAAATTGTGCCCCAACAGAAAACTTCTAGTTTGCAGTACAGCTCTTCCCCTCCTCAGTGAACATTTAGGAAAGCTGTGGCTTTCCTGTAGCTTTTTTCTGTGCAGACCACAGTTAGATCTGAGCCTAGCCTCCTCAGCAAAACGTGATGAGTAGAAATGGAATAAATGGGTCAGGTTTCAAGAGATGTCTAGCTTGGAGTGATATTTGAAGCTCAGGAATGTAAACTGTCAGACAAGCTGTCATGGGAGAAACACAGGAAGATCTCCTAGTGTATTAAGTATAAATTTCCTTACTACAACTCCTTCTGCCATCTTCCCATGCCTCACCTACAGCTAAGGAAATATGGTGAATTATAATAACCTCAGCAGTTTCGTGAGTCTAATTAAACATCCAAATTAGGTGACAAACTCAGAGCAAAGAGACTCACTAAATTCTGCAGAGCTTTGTGCATGTGACTTGGGTCTACTTAAGTGAATTTCAAGGTGTTACAGCCTTGTGCTGAGTCTGTAAAGTTCATGTATATGCATGTCTGTCGTGCTGAATCAAATGCAAATTTCTCCAGTTCCATTTTACTTTCAACCTGGGTCCACTAGAAAGTACAAACAATAGTAAAATTTAGTTGAAAAATGGTGATGCAAAAGGAATGATTTACATAACACAAACTAAAGGGAACATTTGCACAAGCTCCTCTAAAGCCCAAATCCCAAGCGCCGCAGAGCAACAGTCAGCATGTGCCGAGAAACACAAAATATTAATGACACTATGACAAAGCTTATATATCTCATGCTAGGAACAGGACTCCTACTGTTCTTGTTTATATTTGATTTGTAAAAAGTAAGAGCATGCATCACAGATGTTGGAATTTGTGCTCTCTGATTTGACTTGGAAAGGCACGATCCAAACTGATAGATGAATACCCTGAGAATGATTGTCCCACAGAGACATTTTCATCTTTCAAGACTTATCACACTTCATGGTATTGCATTGTGTAGCATAACAATGTGATGTGTCTGAATAACAAAGCGCTGGCTTCCTGCTGAACATGTAAAGAAATAATAAACATACTTTGCCTTCCTTTTTCTGTGGTATTCTTCTGAGTGAAAATTATATGACAGTGTCTGAAGTCAAAGGACTGACAAACAAGGCTTCTTTGCCAGCATCCAAATTACCAAGCATGCAAATGTTTCATTTGTGTGTCTGTTCAAACAAGGCGGGCTGTTTTTTATTTTTTAATGCCAGCATAGACCTATTTCCCTGCAACTCTCTCTTGTGGCTCATCAGATGCATGCTCTACTTGGAAAACTGTCTTCTGATGTTTAATATTGATGCCTCTGCAGACTGCTTTCACTGTGCCAATTAGGAAAGGAATAAAGGAGCTCTCAAATTACTGTACAAGAAGTCTTGAAGTATAAATAAAGCTAGTCTTGTGAAATGAGCTCATGTAAATGTAAACGGAGTCTTCAGAGTATCAGGAAATAGTGGACCATAAGGAGAGTACAGGCACATCGGTACTTTACAACTGGACACAAATTCAGAAGTTACCAGAACTGACCCATGCCATTACAGCCAGGGAAGGCAGAGGTGGAAGAGTCCACCAGAAGACAATGAATGTATCTACTCTCAGCACTATGATTTCCAGTATTTCTAGTTGCACAGCTGCACAAAAAACAGCTCAACCTTCTGACAGCTGAATGTCATCTTGCCTTAGATCTGTTCCTCTTGAATATTTAACTTGTGATTTATATTTTACTCTTGGTTATAATCTCTTGACAGTAGTGGACAATTCCCTGGTCTTCTATAAAAAGCAGAACTGAAAATCAACCATGTTTCAGTGGAATAAGCTTCCTTTCAAATTCTTTAGTTACAAAGGACAGGACAAAGGTCTTCATATCCAGCTAATGCATTGTTTCAATATTTCATGTGTTTTCTTCAGTCTAGAATACTCTTATAATCTTATGGGGAACCATTGCTTACAACTCTACTTGGATGTCAACCCAAACCCAAGTTCTGCTCTCCTTCCAAGCCTGTCCTAATAGGTCATCTACCTAAAATTTATTATATAGCTTCATCCCAGCCTCTTATAAAAGCTTAATCTCTTAACTGACCTACTTGTCTTTTTATCCCACACACACATTCCTTGTTTTAAATGAGGACCAGAGAATCACCTGATTCATGCTCACTTGAAAAAAAAAAAAGTCACCCAGGAGACTTCTTATTGTCACAAAGGATAATTATGGCCATTACAGGGATAAGTAACTTACGTGAAAGGTCTAGATGTAACTGGATTACAGTACCATACTACTTCACACAGAAACCCCACAAAGACTTTCATACTGCTTTCACAAAGCAGGGTACAGTCAAATTGACTGTTTTCTCTGGCACAGTTTCTCAAGGCCACAACTAGCCTTCAGAAGCACTAGTAATTACACCGGTGATTTATTTTATACAGTGGGAACAGGATTAAAGGCATTCAAACAAAACTACAAAAACAATCAACAAAAAGTCTTTAAATTCTTATTTTTTACACCAATTACTGCTTTAAAAATCAGCAATCTTCACCATCTGACACCACACAGTACATTAGGATTCTCTTAGTATTACTGTGCTAAAAAAAAAGTTTCTGGTTGGAGGGAACATTTTTGGAAAAGACCCTAATCAGTAGGAGCATATAAGAGTCAAGAATGTGCCACTTACACTATCATCTATGATATTTTTCCAGTCATATGACCTTCATTAAAAAATTTTCTACCCAGTCAAGTGAGTAAAGCGATGAAAGGTCATTTAGCACTTTCTATTCCTTAAAGGCACTAAGTCACACTTTGTGCTGAAGAGTGTATTTGTCTTCCCTCAGAGTGTTTAGATGGAAAACAACATTGTCATGATGAAAGAGTTGTTCATTTCTCTTACATCAATTACACTTCATTATTAAAAGCTTCTATTAGCTGACTTGCTTGCTGATTACAGTGAAAGACAAATCTTGGCCTGCCAATGATAAGGTGGGGGGCATCCAAGAAGCTGGGAGGGGACACTGCCAGGACAGCTGACCCAAACTGGCAAAAGGGATACTCCATACCATATGGCATGGTATATAACTGGGGATGGCCAGGAGGCAGCACAGCTCAGGAACTAGCTGAGCATGGTCTCTGGGCTGTGAGTAATTGTACTGTGCTTCACTTGTTTTGAACATTCTTTTATCATTATTATCTTCCTTTTCTGTCCTGTTACACTGTCTGTATTTCAACCCATGAGTTTTCCATTTTGATTGCTCTTCCCCATCCCACTGGAGCAGGTGGGGAGAGAGCAAACAGCTGTGTGGTCGTTTTAGTTGCCTACCATGACACACAAGCAGAGCCATCTGGAGCAGTGGGAGTGCATACAGAGGATGGGCAGATCCTTCTGGAGTGAACCTGAACACCCATCACATGTGCTTAGCTAACAAAAACCTTTAGCAGCAGGTCTAGATTTCTAAACAGCAGTGCTCATTGGCCTGTATGTAAAGGCCTGACAATACTATCCAGTTACACCACTGGTTTTGCAGTTTCAAAGGATGTGTCTGGCCACTGAAAAATAAAAAGGACAAGATGGAAAAATTACAGCCATATCCAGCATAGCTTCCTACCTAGTGTGCTCCAACCACTTTGGACAGAACATACACCCTCAGAGCATCTAGGCATTATTTCTAAGAAAATTTAGATGGCAAAAAGAATGCTCTCATCTCTCCAGGCATGTTCTTATCTTTCCAGATGACAGAGAATTGCTAAGAGACTAAAGTAAGCCTAGTTCTATAATAAATTTGAAACTGGGGATAGGAAAAAAATTTGAGAAGTCCCTTTATTCTGATCTTTCCCATTTAAGATTTTCTATTAATTTTTATGTTCTAAATCTTTAATCACAGATTAAAGTTGATGTAAGATATTTTCCTGTATGTGTAGGCTATATATGGGGCATGATCTTATTCACTTTACATTTGGTTGTGACAAGTCCTTATTTCAGATGGGTTGTTAAATAATTGATGGTTTATAAGATCATGGAAGCTAGTGGATATGTTTGCACACCAACTTTCTTTTTCAGCACAGATTGTCCTATTCCTTAGAAAAAAAATAATAAACAGATTACTAAAAAAAAAATCTAAGTCCATGCTTGAGTACAAACAGTTTCTCAACAACAACCACTACCAACATATGCACACACAGACCAAAACCAGAACCATGATATGAAAAGGTTCTTGAAATGGACAAGATTGCCTCTTGTTATACACAACTGGGGGTACAAAGCTGTTCTGATGGTCAGAGCTGCCAACAGTCACCACTGCCCATGAAGACAGTAAGTAACCAGCACTGCAGCAGGACTTGACTGAGCGTTTCCTTTAAGAAGGCAGCACACTTTTTCTACTGACAATGTAAAAGAATAAAGCATGCTACCTATCATTGTCCAGGCCAAAAATACAACTACAGGAGGTTTTAAAGGGTGGGTTTAAAGATGGAAGGATTTAAAAGCTAATAAATTCCTGACCTTGTAACACATTTGGAATTTGGTGAAGTAAAATGCACATGTAATTCACAGGATTCCTAAAATGTTAACCTATGATTAATACTGCTCTGACAAGCATGGCAAAAGCACAATACAAACCAGAAAGTACCACAGAGCACAGTGTGTTGAGAGAAGGCTTTGGTATGAAGTGGATGCTCTTCATGCATGTTTTCTCATACATGGTAAAGCACGTGCTTTGCTATCATCCAGTATATTAACTCACTTGAATCTTGAGGAGTGTATCAGTTCCCTTGCTGCATTTCAAGGCAATCTCCCTTAATAGAGATTTTTATCTTAGAGTATTTTTTAATATAATCTGAAAACAAAAGAAAACCAAATAATTTTTAAAGAAAAAAAGAAAACTTGAAAGGAAAAAAAAATAAAGAACTCATTTAGTTGACAGTATTTTCACGTTTTCAGGTATTTCCACCCTTTTCTACTTGTTGGCTGACTTGAGCTGCAACATTACAAACTTTGGCAGAAGCAGCAGTGTAAAAGAAACGTCACCTTTCTCATTATTGCTAGTACCTTGTGATCCACACACCTCAAGCATAAAGAATCTCATGCAGATGAAGTACTGTCACCACAGTCAATTACAGAAAAGCCACATGACTCTTGCAAATGAAATTTGGCTGGAATAGTAGCAAAAAAGAACAGAGTGCCAAACATATTTTTGTTTCTGCTAAATTGAAGGACGTTCTATCATTCCAGCTAGAACCCATATGTCACACATACCAAGGGATATCAGTAACACGTTTTCTTCTGAAGAAAGAACACAATGAACTGATTAATCAAACCTTAAAACTGTGAAGAAAATTATTACAGCCATTTGTTAAAAATACAAAAGGGCATTAAGAAAACAAACAGTTCTAGTGGTATTTGATATGGTTAATGCAGTGATATTTCAGTGTCCTAGGTTTACAGGAAATTGGCACCTTCTTTCTAGGACTGGAGCGTTTGTTAAGGAAGAAATTTCTAAGTGATCTTCTCTGATTCACCATGAATTAAGAGATTCAGTCTGTTTCTGTTTATATCTCCATGAATCAGGATAAATTTATTGAAATAAGCATGCTTGATTCTGCACTGGCTCAAGTCTTTTTTTATAACTACAAAGGCATTCTGAAACCCTCCTATTTATATACTTTACATAATATATAGCAGAACCAGTGGTAAGCACACCTAACTTCTGTTTGGAATTATGAATTTAACTAAGCCTTTGCCAAATTTAACAGAAACCTCCAAAAGTGCTTGATAGCCTAAAGCAAGTGGAATGTACTGATAGCTTTATCTAAATCTCTCATTTTTAGACATGCGAAGTGAGGCAATGTAAATTATATTCAAATACTGGAAAATAAAGTACTCTCAATGACTAAATTTACTTAACATGTCTCAATAATTTAAGTCTCAAACACATCTGTGGCATCAAGACTGGAGTGCTACAGAGATGGAAGAAAACAGACCAGACAGCTGTAGAACCATAAGGGTCCACCTCCCTCGTGGTCAGAGTTCACATTTTACCAGGAAGTACAGGTGGGTCATCATCACCTTCATGCAGATTTTCTGAAGTGCAAACACATGTAACACTAAATTTTCAGTATTGATCTTAATTATCTAATAATATTGACAAGCCAAAGTTCATACAAAGGTAGTATCTCCCACTAGACCAATTAGTAAACCTGTGGCTCTATGATTCCTCATGCAAATGAAGCACATCAGTGTGCAGTCACTTCTGATGTACAGTTGTATGACTAGACCTTATCCTCCAGCAAAAAAAGTCTCTAGAGCATGCACAATAGTTTAGCTGCCCTTTAAGTATTTTTGTAGTACATTGGACAGAAAATCTGTGCTAATTTAATTAACAATGAGAGCTGTTCCTCTTTATTTTCTTCTTTCTCAGCAGTAGTAAGGTAAAGCTGAAGTGAACCCAAAAATATGGTGGTGTTAAAACAAGTACTGGACAGTTCACAGCCCACTGCATATTAATTTCATTTTATAGCAATGTTTATGCTTAGAAACAGAATGGGCACACCTTTTACATCCTAGTAAGCACCTGATCCGTAGTGTTAGCACAACCAGTTGGACAGTTCACACAAGTACATACTGATCTGGCCCTTGGACAAGTTCCCTTAGTAATTTTTTAGAGACATACCTACAGAAGCAGATAGAAATAGAAATATGATCCTGTAATTTTGCACACTCTATGCACTGCCAAGGCATTTAACCAACAGTCTTCAAAATAAAGTCTTCTAAATAGTCTTCTAAAATAAAGACATTCAAATTAGGGCCCTCATTCCAAATAGTTAAAACAGTTAAGCATCTGCATGCCTGCTTGAATGAACAGTACAAGCAACTAAATGAGATTGCTAAATCTGAAGTTATACATGAGCAGAACCTTTGCAAGAACTAACAAAAAAGAAAAAATAGCAAATTGGAAATGCAACACAATCATTTAAATTACAAAGGACAAATCATTAGTCTCCTTTTTAAATGGTGTTTATTTAGAGCAATTAACACAACCCTAAGATCACAGATAATCCTGCCCGCATAGAATTTCTGTCTCCACACCACACACACACATCAAATTCAAAGTGAAAGGCTTAAAAGCCTAATGCAGTGAAGACAGAAAATATTAAACTTTTCAAAACCTCATTTCTCTGGCCTTTTCTTCACCCCAGTCTCCTATCACTTTTTTTTTTTTTCCCTTAAAAGACATTATGTGTTAGGAGAGCAAAGCAGCCTGGGGAGGTGATATTTTACCATCGTCTGTGCCATTAATGCAGTTAAAAAATCCTCAGACTGGAAAAATCAGACAGATGCATCTTCCAGGTTCACATGTGCCAACTCCATCTGTTAAATCATTAAAACACAGGCTTGGCAGATTCTGGAGAAAAACACATTTGTTTTTACTATAAAGAGGAAGAGTAAACTTTCTTTCTGTTCTTATAATTCCCCCCTCCCCCATAATTACTTTAATGTGAAAGCCTGCATGAGTGGGTACTATTTAACATGCTACTGAAAAAGGTTTTAATTGAGTTGGGATGCATATACGTTAAAATATATGGCATAACCTGGGTTAGTCAAAGATCTATTATAGCAAAGTTTATATAACTACATAAAGATGCCTCTGCATTTGCCTTTTTATTGAATATGTCTTGTTTTAGCACCTACCTAGTGAAATACTCGCTTTCCTTTCCTGTAAGGACTTATTCAGTTTATGCTTAAAAGGTGCAGTTTATATAAGTCTGATCAATGAAAGCTGTCAAACCTCAAATAAAGTAATTGATAACAAAAAGCCTTTTTCCAAAAGTGTAAATAAAAATAGTTTTTACTTTCAGAATAAGCAAAAGTAGCAAAATCCCAACCTAGATTCAATACAAAGACACTTTATTTTCCCCAATATCAATACTAAATTGAATTATGCATTACTTTTCTGTACAACCATTCTTCACTACAGCAACATTACCTATAAAGCCTATGTCCAAATACTGAGCCTTCTGAATGCAACTAGGTATAACTAGGTTCATCATACTTTCAGTTCCTATAATAAAGAGGTGAATTTTTTAAAAAAATAAATATTTAGATTAAGTCAACTTACATCATTACCTTTGCAAAAGCTGAAACAGAACAGAATGAAAAGCATTTGGCAAGTGGCAGAGAAGCCTAGATCAACATAAGAAACAGACTGGGTAGAAGATTACAGCCTTGTGCCATTGCAATGCCATAATGAAATCCCTCCTGTCTGGGGCCCACCTTCCAGCAGGGAAGCAATTTTATATCCTGTCCCAGAAATCAAGATGTCTCAGCACAGCTATGAACATGTCCAAACCTCTGTCCTTCAGACAGCATTACTAGCTGCTCTGAGTACAAATAAATCTTGCAGACATGAAGCCAATATAAATGGTATGAGATCAACAAAACATCTTTTGGAATCGCTGTAACTCCATGGAAGGCATCAGAAACATTCACTGATTAACTAAAGCCAGCAAGGAAAAAGAAAGGAGATGAGACAGAATTACTAAACACGATACTGTATTCATTTGCAGAAGACCCTGCTATTGCTCTCACACTACAGGCAAAAGCCAGAAAACCTAAAGATGTGTTTAAACCATGCTTAGAACAGACATGATCAGGAGGCCTCAGAAGATTGAGCTCTTCAACAATAACAAAAAAAAAAAAAAATCACAGATTTTACATAAGATTGATCTGCCTCAAGAAACAAAGATATAAACCTAACACTTGTATAGTAAAGTTATTACAATGCTTAATGATGTATTTTTGTCACAACACATTCAATCTTTCCAAGTACCTGAAAGTTTTAAGTCAGTATTATCAAACCCACCAAAACCTAGCCAAATCCATGGAAACCCAAAGTTGTGCAACTGTTTACTGAAAGCTAGATCTTTTCCACTGGTGAATTCATTAGTCAGTGGTAAATTTGACTCCATGCTCGGTGGATTTCACAAGGATTGAAACATTGTGCAGGTTTACTTCAACACAGTGCATTAACCAATCCAAAATCCCAAGCCTTCACATTTGCAGCCAGCATCTCAGCAAGTACAGGACATCATTCTACCTTTGTCATTGCATACATTCCACAGCCTGAACATAAAATCCACCTCACTGCAGTAAATGACTTGGATCTTCTTGCTCTGCTGTTACCTCAATGTAACTCCAGAGCCATCAGAGTGGGCTGGTAAAGAGACACAGCCAGTCCACTGCTGCTGTAGGTGTTAATGGAAGAGCAGCATGCAATGTTCCTAGAAATAACTGAGCTTTCCTCACACAATAGATTAATTGTATTCATAGCTATAAGCATGTACTGGAAAAATATTTCATCAACAGTCTTAAGATTCTTCTGAATGCCAAGATATCTTCTTGATACTTGCCTATTGGAAATATTGAATATACATCCAGTTGGTATTTTACTTTCTGATTACAGCTTCCTATTTACTTGTGTGTTGTTTCTTTTTTAATGCCAGTAATTATGTAGGCATGTTTTGTTGATAGTTTTTAAATTAGCTACTGAGAGGTCACTAAGAAAAAACACATTCCAGTATGTGTCATTTTCCATATCTTCTGATTTCTTTGTATTTCTTGGGGGTTTTTTTTGTTAAAAAACTAACTTCTAAAGAATTCAAGGAATTTTTATGAACTTCATAGATACTAAAAAAAATATTTACGAGCAGAGAGCAGAAGAATCTTCACGTTTGTTTAGAAATATTTACTATATATCCAGAAGTTCCTTCCATGTACTTAATTTCTAAGATGTAGAAATATTTTCAACCACACAAACATTCATGTAAACCAACAATAAAGTAAGCATGACTGACAGAGGCAAATCAATTGAACTTGTATTGACCACTATAAAGGGAGCCCAAAGTGACTGATCTGTACCTTTACTATCATTAATACACAATTAAACCAATCTGCTACAAGAGTGTCAAATCATTGTGTTCCTTATTCTTTAAAAATGCAAAAGGATATTTTATATTTGTCTATCTAGAACAAGTTTCTATTAATATTTAAACACGTGTCAAAATTCTACATTTACAAGTTCAAACAGAAAATGCATTAGTAGTTTGAAAAATTTACCGGTACCATTTCTGTAATTTACCTTTACATTTGAACTGGGTTCTGGTTAATTTTTAACTTTAAATAACATATATTCTATTTAACCCCAGCATTTCTGTTTGGAAATTTTATGTCATCTGTTTGCTTACATTTTTGTAGCTATTTTATATCATCACCTTAGCAGTCATTATCCCTTTTACATTCTTAACAACAGGGTGGAGAAACAAACAGCTACTTCACATCAAGATACCTGTTTTTGCAAAAAAACATATTATTCATAAAGGATACTCCATTGCACTCGCCTGATGTTTCAGGAAGTCATCATTCCCAGCCATTCTGCACATCAAGTCTCATAAAACAGAGTTCAGCTTTGGAACAGATCTCAAGTTATGTGTTCCATAACGGCAGCCCTTACTGCTGCAGAGTCCCCACAAAACAGCTGTGGGAGCTGAAGTTCTTTCCTAAGAAGGGACTGGGACAATTTGACTGGAACTGGTAATTCACCTTCTGCTTTTTGTAATGGATGAACTGTGCTCCCATCTTTCACCCCCTCCTCCTCCTCCAAAACACCCCACAAACTTCTGAAAAACGTGATGGGATATATTCTAACCTGCTATCTTTGCATAGAACCAATGATGTGCTATCAATAACTAGAAGTATTATACTTGGATTTATGCAGTCCTAGAAGAGTCCTTAGAACCTGTGAAAACTGCACACCCTTTGCTTTGAGCTATCCAACAATTTCCTAAATTTGCTCTTTCCCATCATCTATGTGTTGCTTCCATATGGCTGGGATGTATGCATGGCACTGGCTACAGCTTCTCCTTGGTTAAGATGAAGTGGAATAGAAAGAGTTCCTCCAATATTGAGCAACACAGTATTTACCATGTATTTACAAACTTTCACTTTTATAGCCTCAAACTTTACCACTTTTGTAGCCTCAATGTAATTTCACTATCAAAGCTGTACTCTGAAAGACTTGTCCAATACAAAAAAAAAAATTCAAAATAAATACAAGTATCTGAATGAGACAGTAACTTCACCATGTTAGGGCTGCACATAGAGAAACCTGAACTAATAACAAATACTCTCTTAAATTAGAATACAATTAGATGCTGATATTCATCATTGTCTAGAATCACCCTCAAGGGAAGAGAAATTGCATGGGAGTAGCAAAATATTCTCTTGCCTTAAAATTTACAGGAGTCTCAAAAAAGTTTCACATGCATTTTACCTCAGAAACAATGTGCTACTTATTCTTCCTAGCAATGATATTTTACATAGCATTCTGGGATCAAAATGCAATTTCAACAATAACATATTTTCTGACATTCTCCAAGGAAAAATTACTAGTTTCTTCCATCTAAAAGGATTTAGATGGAATAACATCTGTGTTGAGATTATTGTGAATAGGTTAAACTGACAGCAAGTCTCTAAGGGGCACTGCTCATTAATGTTCTGTGCATAAAATTAAAACTTGAAATATATTTTTCAATCCATTTTGAATCATTTAAGCAATTCTCATGCAAAGAAACTATTGTGCTGCAATAATATATTTGCAGAATAGGATATGAAAGCTATTAAAATGTCCTAGACCCCCTGCCTTCCATGCAAAAGGAAAAAAGGCAACTCTTCCTGATTTGAAACATGCACTGTATTGAAACAAAAATTACTTTCAAAGACGATGAAGAGTTTGATTTCAGTTTATACAATGCAGCAGAATTCAAAATTATGTCTTTTTCTCCATCTTCAATTCACATTGTGCCTAGGTACTCCAGCATGTTCTGAGGGAGAATTCTGGAAAGGCATTCACAAGAGATGCACGGTGGTCATGGTCCATGGGTTTTGAGCCACAGGAAGGCAGCGCTCTGCAAGCTCTCTGCAGCTGGAGCTGTGCAGTAGCGCTGAGACAATACCTATTAATGAAGAATTTTACTGCAAATGTGTCCTCCAGTTGGGAAGTGACAAACACCTCCATGTCACTGGCAGAAATTATTTTCTTTGGAGGCAGCACATACTTATTCTCCCAGGTACAATACAAACACTGTATCCATCAGGTGTAACATAAAGGAGAGTTTCATGTAAAGCCTTACTTTGAACAAAAACAAATGAATCTGCTCAAAACCAACTAAAACTCTAGGAATTATTGAATGGTATCTAAATTCAATTAAGATTGTTCATGCCTTTCAAGCACAGAAATCTGCATAAAGCTGTAAGTGCCATTTTATGGAGAGAAAAGAAAACATTTTAGTGTTGTGAAAGCAGACGTACCACTCACTGCTCAAAAGTCACTGGATAATTACAGCCACACTAAGATGACAGTTCTAATTTTTGCTACAAAACATAATGGTTCTAACCAGACCATTGGGTTCCTTTCATAAATGGAAATTCAGGAACTTCAATTAACATATTCTTGATGTGATAGACTTCAGCAAGTTTTTTTTTGGAATGAAGCCAGACTCTATAGTGTCAATAGGACTTTGTTTACTTAAATCACAGCAATCATAACAAAGCAGTCTACCACTCTGGCTGCCTACATCTGAAATACTATTTAGAAACATGAGCAAGAGACACTGAAGTTCTGTTTACAATCTTCTCTATTAGTCTTCCACACTTAATATTGCAAACCATGGGGCAGCAAGTACAGAACTGCCAGTGCCAAATATTTTTGATAAACATTTTCAATGCAAGAGCCTAAGCACAGACACAGAAATGGATATATAAACAATTCAGCAAGCAGCTTCAGTTTCATAGGAGCTGACATTGGAGGGGTAGGAACAAACTCAGTGTAGCTGAAAGAAAATAACAAAGCAGCTTTTTTATGTTTTAGATGCAAAGATGGTAGTGTTTGTAGTGCAAAGTGAAGGCCTTCAAAACAAAACCAGAGAACACGGGCTGGCATACACCACTAAGAGTTTCCTGAGGGACACCGGCAAGCTCCTCTCCCTCACTTATCTCCCATCAGCACAGAGCATTTGTTCTACATTTCCAGCCATCAACCAGCCTAGGCAGAGAGCCCTGAAAGTTGCCTCGACAGAGCTGCCAAACATTCAGCAAAAGCTGTGGCACAGCAGGAACGTATGGGACTTACTGGTCACTAACTAGTTAGCAACTGAGCTCTGGGACAATTCCCTAAATCACAAGCATGAGCTAGTCATGACACATGTATTACATTGCACAGTCTGAACTCAGATAGAAAACAGCACTTACAAACATCTATCCCAGCAGGACACACTGCAGCAGATGTTGTGCACCCCCCCTGTGATACATAGCTGTTCCCATGAAGAATCACTATCTGTAATGCCCATCTCTTCATAGGAAAACATATTTCTATTACACTGGATATTAACAGTTGCTAGTTAATTTCAAAGCATTCATAAAACAAGCAGACAATTCAAGGCTTCATTTAGTGACAAATGCTTCCTATTTTGAAGTTTTTAGATAGCAAATGGGAGAAACTGTCATACTTTTTTCATTTGCACTGTCGCTCTCCCACTGAGGATGAGAGCTACTAGGATTTATGACAAGGTATGCTGTTACAACATGGGGTGAGGATGAGTTGGGTGAAGGCTCTCCCAAGCAGTTTTATGCCTATACTCACCTGGGTCTACCAAAAGCTGAGACAGTTCTCACCTGGCTGAGACCTCCTCTAAGTCCAGCCAAGCAAATTGGTTTCCCAGGGACTGGTTCCTGCCTAACCACAGCATTAGGTGTGATAGTGCCCCAAGGCAGCTCTGCCTACACCTACCTTGCACATCCATAAAGCAGTAATATAGCAAGAGGTTTTTCCATCACCCCATACTTGTCAGAGAGAAATCTCAACTGTCCTTTTTTTGGGTGGGTAAGTTTCCAACCTGAACAATGCAGAGCCCTTCATAAAGGGATCGGGGATTTAGATCTAGATGTGATTCTGTGACAAGCAGTTTAAAATTATTGCTGTTTAAAGCCATAAGAACTAGCAAGTATGAAAAGAATCAGAATACCCTTTAAAACAAACAAAAAAAAATGCACTTTTTCTTTAATTTTCCTACCCATTCTCTGATGCAAGACTCTAGTCTCCACTAGCAAGAATGTTAAGTGCAATAAAACCTGTACAGCTGATAATGGAGGAATTAGGAACATGATCTAGGTCTGCCCTTGTAACAGAATCTGAAAATTACAGAAAAAATAGTTTAAAGTACTCTGAAGCACAAGATATTCTACACCTGCCTCTTTAGCACTTGAGCACAAGTATCATCTAGAAACAAATCTCAGCCTATTCAGTGGGAGTGGAGATACTCTTAAACAGAGCTTACAAATATTTACATAGATGGCAAAAGATTTATTCCCTTTCAAATAATTTCAAAGATTATCACACAGAAAACTACTGTATGCTAATTTGGACACTTTTCTCCATAAATAATCAACATATAAAAGCTTTAGCACTTTCTTATCAAGTTAGACACAAGATATTTCCAGAAACCAAAAAATTAAACTCAAATCTTGAAGACCATGAATGACATTAACAGAGCCATCATTGTATTATACAAAATCTTTTGCAGCCATAGAAGTTTAAGATATCCACCTACCCTGAGTTGTTCATTTCAGCTCACACATCACCTTTTCCTGTCTCCATCCTGTCTGCTTCCTTGATTGCAGAAGCACAACTGCTGTTCTTGTGGAGCTGTTCTGTGAAACAGATTAAAAAGCAATCTGAATTAACATTAGGATTTCAGCATTCATGGCCCTCTCCAGGTTAGATTTTACCCATCTTAGAAGATCTGAACATTGCTTGGAAGCACCACATATCCAGGCATGATTATATTTAAACATGTATCTTGAGTGATGCAGTATCTGTGATGACAAATGCTGCTGTATATACACCTACAAGATCCAAACTTTTGGATCTCAACAGACCTGTATCCTTCAGCAATTCAGTCTAGCCATGAACTCATTAAAATCCTATTTCACTTCTCGTCTCATAGTGCAATTCCAATATTGTCCTGTGCTATTAAGAACCTAAAACTAACAACTCATTTACTGCATTCCCTCATCTGAAAAATCATTCAGTTAAGCACAAGAAGAGAAAGACTAGACATTATGAAGTCCTGTTTTCACAACACTACTATAAGAAGTTTTGTCCTCTATTAACAAGCACTACTGAAGTTTAAATCCTGACACACACAGAGTAAACCACAAATTTGTTTTCATTAACAAATTACATTTTTCACAGAAAGCATCAAGGCTGAAAAAAAAAAGTGCTCCTGAGATAAATGTGACTGTGCAGCAGGAGTTAATTAAGTAGGACAATGAGTAAGCGTTTATGGGTGTGATAGGAGACCCAGCTGATTTAATTGCTACTCTAATCATCAATTAGAGAATCAAGAAATGCCATGCAAGTGAAATATTCTATTTGTTGATAGTTTAATGATCTTTAGAGACCCAGAAGAGTGGTATTAATTGCTATTTTAGGACTACAGAAGCTGGAGGTTTTTTTCTCCTCTTACTCAAATAGTTTCATAGTACTTCTGAAATGACTAGTTAAATATATATACAGTCTTTTCATACTCAAATATTTAAGGCCTTTAGATCCTTTGGTCTATTAAAAAACCCAAATAAAAAGCTAGCAATTAAGCATTCAAACACACTACCTATAAACCACTCAGCTTAGGTCAAAACCTTTCTGCATTTATTTTATAATAAGCATAACAACTGTCCAGTGGTGTGAAAAAGTCACATTAACTATTTACAGTGTGTTTGCACAAGCCAGTTGCCAGACGAAAAGAAAGGGGTCAGGGAACTATTTTAACTCATAAGGGCAAAGAGCCAGTTGGCTACATTCATTGTTGAAATGTTTTATAAAGCAATTGCATGAAAATAAAATTACAAAAAATTGATGGCAAGCCAAAAATATTAATATATTGGAACAGAGTGAACTTTTTACAAGCTATAAATATTTCTTAGGTTCTTACATATAACTCTTAAAGCATGTTGAGGTCTTTCTGAGAACTTCTAACACTAGCACATAGCTTATAAAGAATATCTATCAGAAAAGGGGATAAGAAAGACATGGTATGTCACAAAGCCAATGTTATTTCCCACTGCAATTGCCAAGAGATAATTTTGGTGTACATTAACAGAACCTGGGAACTGGAGATAGCAGGTTAAGATCTAGGAGACAGCAGCAAACAACCACCACAGCACATACAGCCTGAGTGCTGGACACCTTAACAAGCTGATTCTCATCCCAATTAAAACAAAAAACAAAAACAAAACAAACAAACAAAAAAAACCCTAAAACAACCACCTGCATCCCACAGCTTATCCCTAAGGGTCAGTTTATCATGTCCCTTAGGAATGATCAAAACACTGCAAGGGTTTTGCTGTTGACCAACTCCCCTGTCCAGGTTTAAAATCTAAGGCTCTTAAACTCAGTATCCAGAACGATGTCTCTTTCCTGTGAGAGTGGTGGAGCACTGGAACAGGTTGCCCAGAAAGGTGGTGGATGCCCCAACTCTGGAGATGTTCAAGGCCAGGTTGGATGAGGCCCTGAGCAACCTGATCTAGTTGGGGGTGTCCCTGCTTCTTGCAGGGGGGTTGGACTAGATGACCTCTGGGAGTCCCTTCTAACCCTAATCATTCTATGATTCTATATCCGACTGTTTTCTCCTAAGGGGAGCCCAGCTAATCTGCAAAATTGAGTTTAGACACCACCTGGAACACGGCTAACTCCTCAAGCAAGGCAGCGTTTCACCGTCTTCACCCAAACGGGTTTTCCCACTGAATAGTATGTGAAAAACCGTTTACAGGCCTCCCGGCAGACAGCCAGGGCACCTCCCCTGCTTCACTACGGGACCTACACAGACACCAGAACGGGCAGATGGGCCTTTTTTAGCCTTTCACCTGAGGGACGTGGCTGCCCTCCACTGCGGGAGGACAAGAGGCAGCGAAGGAACCGCCAGGACCCTCTGGAGAACAGAACACCAACGGCGGGCGCGCGCTC
>VXBZ01008964.1:1029693-1102466 GCA_013399135.1 Heliornis fulica
GTTCCCGGCGCAGCACGAGCACCGCCTTCGCTGCCGCCCCTCAGCAACCGCCCAGCCGAGAGGGCCCGGCCCGACCCCGCCGCTCTCGGCCCCGCCGCTGCCGCCCGCCGGGGGACATGGCGCGTCAGTGCGACGCGGTAGCAAGGGACAACTTCTGGTAACGGCCCCCGGGCCTCCCCTCCTCCTCCAGCCACCCCCCTCCACCGTCTCTCCCGGCCCTGGCGAGTGAGGGACGCGGGGCGGGCGGGCACAGAGCGGCGTGTCACCGGTCAGTAGTCGGTGCTTGCCCTCGTCGTTGTGTGAAAGGACATCCGTGATAACTTGGCCCGGTTTTTAAAAAACGTGTCATAGCAGATCCGGCCCCCTCCAGTCCCTGAGGTGCATTCACACACGTACTGTTGCGTTTCCAACCTGTGGGAAGTATCTCCCCATGGCACACGTCAAGGTGCTGTGTTGAGGTGAAGGTCTCATGATGTGCAGTAGTTGTGTTTGCACACGGCTTCTCTTCAATGAAAGCTTTCCAAGTAGTGCTCAGCATTTCTCTGTTTCAGGAAAAAATACATTGAAAAAGAACTAGAAGATGCAAGAAGATGGTCTCACAAATGGGGATTCCTGAGAACACCTCCTGAGGAGGTACAGTTGAATGGCGTACAAGTAAGACGTGACATTTCACTTGTACACATTTTATCTGGACACGAGGAAAGTACCGAGTGTGCTTCCCTGAGCTGGGTTCTGAGGTAATGAGTGCACTACTTTTAAGATGGGTTCAAAGTTTCACTTTTCCTCTGAGTAAAATACAGCAAGTGGTAATTTACATGCTCTGCATATTCTGCTATATTTCTCTTGAGAAACATGACTCCCAACAGTGTTAACAAGAACTAGATGCACACTGACAGGAA
Source organism: Heliornis fulica (assembly GCA_013399135.1). Classification (NCBI taxonomy): domain Eukaryota; kingdom Metazoa; phylum Chordata; class Aves; order Gruiformes; family Heliornithidae; genus Heliornis; species Heliornis fulica. The sequence goes on from VXBZ01008964.1 coordinate 1,030,593, forward strand.
AATATTTCCCCTTTGTCTATCCATATGGTAGTTTAAAAATCTAGGGGAAAAGGTTCTAGCTAATTAAATTTTCAGTGGGGAAATTTACAACAAATGAAAATATTTGGAGAGATGTCTATTCTCAGTGATGCTTAGATATTAGAATGTAGTAGCACATAATGTTAATTTGGAATCACAGTATTTTGTTGCTAAAGAACAGGATGGATGCAGCCCCTGAATAGTTATAAATGCACTTTCTGTGGAGCTGGAAGTACTTAATCTGATCAAGGATTATTTTTTTTTTTAAATTCCTGTAGACATCCAAGCTAGCACCTCTGGGCTTCAGCATTCATCCCTGATAACTCTGATCTGTCATCCATACCACGTTTACACAATGCTAATAAAGCTATAGCTGAAAAGTTGACAGACTATGCACTGTTACTACTGGTGAACGTGTGTATTTAGCATTTATTAATCTTTGGTTTGTGGCTATATAAGATGTAGATATTTCTAGCCCTTTTTGGACCACTGATGTAGATAAGAGAGTTTAAATAACTTCGGAAAATTTAGCCTTTCATCTGAAATTAAGTATTACTTTACTTTCCAAAACCAAGAATTACACTAGAATAATTTCCAAGGCACTGTACAGTAGGTAGTCCTGTTTCAGATGGACACAACAGGCAATTCAGATGCAACAAGGGGAATTGTGTAGATATCAGATATTGCAGCATATTTCAAAAGACAGAGTCCAGTTTTTAATGTTGATGTTTTGATTTTAGTTGATTGAAGATGAAAAGAAGGAAAATACAAAGCCTAAAATACAGCTTCCAGAACATCTGCAGGTTCGACCTGTGACACCCGTGGAAAAATACATTAAGGTTAGAAAATTAGATTTTAAAATTGCAATACAGCCATATCTGTCTTAAGAAACCACACAAGCTCTAAAAATCCCTTGGCGTGTAGAGGTGGGCCTTTAACTAAAGGTCAGAGTAAATTGTATTTGCAACCCAAGCAATGCTTTAAAAGCATTCATTTAAGACAAGGAATTGCCCTTTGGATATGGTTGTTAGTTCACCAAGCTTTCACTGTACATAATCATCTTTCTGTAAAGCACCTCCCCCATGCACTTGCCTGTGACAGCTGGTAACAGCAGTGAGTGCAGTGCAGGAGAGGCTCACAGAGCCAGTGATGGCTGCTGACCATTCATTGCTCAGATACACATATACCTGTCTCACCTAGGGGCTCGTTGTAACCTTAACTCTCAGCTCAGACTATTATTAGTTAAGATGCAGTCATTTGTCTAGGTTTATTTAAGACAGTCATCTTTTGGCAGAGACACCACCACTGGCCTCTTAAGTGGCACAAATTAGGAAGAAACCAATACAGAACTATGTGATTTCCTATAATGAGATTTATATTCACATATTCAGAGTCTAGAATTTGTCAAACAGCTGGAAATGAGAGTGGAATGTGACTGGTGGTTTGATTTGTAAATACACAGTGTCAGAATCATCAATGAATAGCATAACTACATAGGCAGCTAAATCAGCAATGCTGGGAGAGGAACATAGTCATAAAAGGGGAAGCAGAATATGCCAACAAAAAGGATGGTTAGTCCACTTAGAGAAGATCAAGGAAACAGAAAACGCTGGAAATTCCAGCTTCCTGAACTAGCTTTCTTCAAAGGATTACCAGGGTGGGGAGATCTTTCGAGGTCTCTTCCAACTCCTAACATTCTGTGATTCTGTGAAAGTAGTAAAAGCTTTTAATGGTATTGAAATAAAAATTAAGAGCTAGTTAAGTGTGGCAGAGAGTGTGGCAGCATTTTTTCTATTAGTGCTACTTCAGCTTTGTCTCAAACCTCCTATTTCGGTCAAGTTTATGGTGAGTTCAGTCAGCATGGGGAGGGTCTGTGTGTGTCAGCAAATCCCACAAAGCCTGGTGCGTGTGGAAACAGGCATCGTACCTTCGATTTCCACTCACGATCTGTATCTGCTAAGCAAGGTAAGGGTTAGCTGTGAGTTAGACCACCCTTCACATATTCAGATTGAAGTTTCTTAAGTCCTTCTTGAGCAGTGTGTGTCTTTCTGGATGCTTACCTTCATGGTAACAGTCACCATGTCTGTTCTTCTCCCTAGAGGATATTAATAACCGCTTCTTCATAGTGCCTTCCCCCAGATTATAAGTGGGACATGATTTCCTTCATTATCTTGCTCAGTGGGTGGCACTTTTGGCCATAAAAATTATCTTTTCAGAGGAACTGCTCCACCTAAATATCACAAACATTTTCTAATATTGGCTGAAGAACAAAGTGAAGCAACTCTGGCAAGAGAACTGAGACATTGTTCTCTCGCTGTGTGTTTCTCTACTAAGTCCCCAGATGCTGCAGTGATAGAACGTGCCCAGTTGAGCTGATTCAGCCAAAGTAAGCACAGCAGTGAGAGAACAGAGACTGTTGGCTTTTGTTTTCTTTCCATTTTAGCTAGATTAGTTGCAGATTAAGTTTACTCATCTTTTCAAGTAGAAAGAAGGTGGAACAAGTAAGTAGTTCTTGATGCAAAACCCAGCCTGGTCAGTGATATCTTTAGCATTTGGCCACAAACCCATTTTTCTGTAGCTGCATTGCTACCAAATACATTACAGCAAGTAGAAAATGCAATTCCTCCTGTTTTAAGTAGTTAACTGGTTTTACAAGGTGATGGTGTTATTATTCTTGGAAAAAAAAACTAAAGCTGGAGATAAAATTCTCCTCCTAACAATGTAAGGCCAGTAAAGCCCATAGAAAGGTACTGAGCAAACCTTAAGGTATGCTAACACACACCCCAAAACAGTAACCTTGGGTTTGATTTCCTGTTACACATACTAATTCAGGTACTAAAAACCTCATTTTTTTTAAGAAGAGTGGTAAATGAAAGTTAGTTACTTTATTGGAATTTGTCCATTTTACTTCTCTCTTTCTTTATGCCTTGCTGTAGAATGGACTTTAATTATTCTAATGACTTATAAAATTATAAACTGTCCGGTATTATAAATCAGACTTGCATGCAACTCTGTTATCTTTTGAAATTCTTATTTCCTTCTATTAATGTCAGTGTGTATTCAGGATATTAATTCAGCAGATTGCATTTAGAACCACTGGTTTTTATAAGTTTTCATTTCCATCCACACACTACAGCACAAAAGAGAATGTTGTGTAACAGAAATTACAACAGAAATTACAACCAGAAGCCTTTTAATCATTGAATTCTAATGTTACTTTTATTCCAGGTGATGCCATCTCCTCCAGTACCAAAGACTACCCAAGGATTTATTGGCTGGAGATCAACTGTTCCAGGGTTGGAACTTGAATGTGGTTTTCAAATGCACAGCTGCAAAGGTGCCTTTGTGAGGGATTTAAAGTGGCCATGTGAGCCTTCTGACTGATACTAAGTCGGGTACACAGATCCATTTGCATCCCTAAGTTAATATTCTATAGTGGACTGTTAAACATTTATGCTTTAAAAAGATTTATGTAAACATCCACAATCATTTTGGTAAAGTGAAAACATTTTAATGTAGCATTTTACTTGTTACTGATTTTTTTAAATCTGTGGCATCCAAGCTGTTAACGCTGCTTCAGGTTTACTTAGAAGTAACAATGAATAAATTCATATAAAGATCACAGAGCAAGTACTATTTTTATTAGCATGACTAAGACTATGATTTTAAAATATTTATTGGAGGTCTTTAAAAAACGTATTTTGTAATGACAGAGCATGTTTTTATAATTGTTTCCCCCTGAAAGCCTCCATTCAGACCCAGTTTCACAGCAGGTTTTTCAACCATAAATACAGACTGCCATGTTCCTGACAATCCCACCCTGCTGCTCATGCCCAATTCATCACTTCCTGCTATTGGAATCAGTGTTTAGAATTAGTTCAGGACTCTGAACTGGCTCGCTGCTCAGTTGCTCGGGTGCCTGTGCTAGTACAGAAACGTCTTTTCTGTACAGAAAAGAGAATTATCAGGCTCCATAATAATGTATCCTTGGCATCTTGAAAAAGGCAGATGCACCAGAAACACAGTTAGGTCATACTGCAGTGTGTGTAGTCTTGGAGTGCATTATCTACCTGAAGGTTTGCTGGAACTTTTGGAAACTCAGGAGACTCATTTAGGTTCCATCTGAATGTCAGTAAAAACTTTTTCACTGTGAGGGTGACAGAGCACTTACAGACTTTCCTGCTGTAAGATCTCCTTGTATTCTGCAGCTACCAACATCTACTCCTTGAGTCAGCACTAAGGCCTTGGCTTTCCCAGCAGCAGGTCAGCAGCCAGTGTTTGTTCTTTACTTCTTCCCAAGAAGTGACTCACAACCATCAACATCCAACCTTCTTTTCTCTACATCCACTTCCAAATGCCCACAAAATAACAATATTTTACTTTTTCCATATTCTTTACAAATAATGGAGAAGTGACTCATATCCTTTGGAAAGATTACCCAGGAATAAGAATACATAGCAGAATTAACTTCAGACTTAAAAACCAGAATAAAGAATAACTTGGAATCAGACTCTGGAAATTTAAGCTAAATTGCTGTTTAGCTACTAACTACAACGTGTGTAAACTGTTCTTTGAACAAGCAAGATGATTGTAAGAACAATATTTTAAATCAGTGTGCTTTCTTGTCATTACTAGTTTTGTATCTCTATTTAATCACATGGTTTTTCAGTTTATTTTAAGGTCACATATAGATCCTCTTATTCTGATTTATTTAAAAACACATAGGAAAGATTAATATGCAATTTAGTAGCAACAAAATTACATGAGTTCAGGCCAGATGAAAAGGAAGCTTCAAGACCAATGGGTTTGGGTTTTTTTTCTAAAAAATGTTCTGTTAGAAAACCAAAACTGGCACCTAATTTTCAGTAAATGTTTGTATGAAGTAAAATCCAAATCCATATAAATCACAGTTTGATTTTGAAAATCAAAATAAAGTCTTTGTCCAGCACCCGCAGTTGGAACTTCCTGAATCTTATTCCTCATGTCCAAATATTAACTCTGTGCTAGCAGTAAGGGGTTTCTGTTATACTTCCCATGATTTAAGGCACCTTTACTTCACAAAATAGCTTGATGCAGCCTGATTTGGGATGTGTAAGGAGTATTGCCTATAATTTGAACTCACTCCTGTTGAATGAATCAGTCAGTTGTTAATGGACCTGTGTTTTTTGGGATCTGGTGTTCAAGAACATATGAAACTATAATCCTACTTCTTTTCCCAACATTTTTAGTTTGACTCTTTATACCTGAAAAAGTTGTGTAGAAGCTTTGGATTTGCTGCTGACCAGAGGATTGCCCAGTCACCTGCCCCAACTGTGGATCCAGAAGGCCAATGCAGAATTATTAAATCACCTTGTAATGTTTCAAACCTGGCATTTAATTTGTGGAAATTAACCTATTTATTGGAGCCAAGTTGGGCACATAAAGGTCACTGCACACCATAAAATATCACACCGTCTCCAAGGTCAGGACACTGTTAGTAAACTCAGAGCACATCCTGGGGAAATGCTTCAAACCAAAATTAAATTGCTTCAAAAATGCAGCAAAAGTCAAGACAATTTTAATTCTATATAAAGACTTTAGACCTGTGCTTCTGTGTAGTCAGAGCAGGATGGGATGTTTCTAACCATACCTACAAAGCTGTGTGGTTATTTTTAACCAAAATTTAGAAACAAGATGCAAGTGTATGTAGGAAGAGGCCTCTGATATTGTGATCTAAACTTCAGCGGTGCATTTCTGGCTGTCCAAGGTCCACAGTAGCCAAGTGGTGTGCAGGTCAGCTCCTCCTCAGCTGCCTGATGTTTCTCAGCAACCTGAAGCCATCTCGCCCTTTGGCTGCTGTTCTGAGATAAGCTGGTTCCTTGGTGAGAGGCTCGTTTTACCGCTGTACTAGGGATAATGCTTTCCAAAGTGCATATGCAAATGTTTTGGTGTATTTGATAGCTGGGACTGTAGCCCAGATGGCTACTGCAGCCCTAAGCCTGAGCAAAATTCCCCATCTCCAGGTCCTGCTGTTGGCTACTTGGTCAGCCTGAAGTAACTTTAATTCTGAGATTGTTTTCCTTACAAATCAGCTGTGGTGAGCGATTTCTTTTCAGAGACCTACATCCACATGCATTGTTTTCCCTTTGGGGAGGGATTCTTGCTGGTTTCTTCCACTCTACAGAAAACCAAAGCCACACACACCAGTCAAACACAGTCACTGGCAACCAGACCACGAATACCTAATCCCATGTGATGCCCAACCCAGGTCACTTTGCATTAGTGACCCCCTTGAAACCCCCAGTGTCAGTGCAGGAAGGCAGATAAGGCCCACTCACAGAGCATCACCTTCTTTCTGACTCCTGTGGCTTTCACATCCCATCACCAGCTGAAAGCACGTCAAACTCTTTCATTGGACCACAGCATCATAAATTTCACTGCTGGAAAATTATACTGGTGTGCTGTGAAACCAGTTGGGTTGCTGGTGAACAAAACATCACAGCCTGCTGTGGAAGAGACCAACAGTCAGAGAATTAAATTCAAAACAAACCCAGAAACTTTGTGAAAACACCACAAGTCTGGTTCATGTTGCACCAGTGAAAGGCAATGCTGGAAAGGGTCATCATTATTGAAGGACAAACTGGAGACAATTTTAACGTTACATCTTCAGGCTGCTCACACACTTCTCAAGATCTCCTGTTACACAGAGAACAGTTCAAAGAGATTAGAAGAATGTTCTTTCCTCTGTGCCTCTGTGGTGGGTTTATTTCCATGAGGGTTTCCACTGGAAATTCTCTGGTATAACTTGAGGAGTACCACAGGGCAGCTTTTCATCTCAGCACAGATAGAGCGTTGCTTCCTTTGAAGTGAGACAGACACCAGTCTGAGCACAGGACTGTACAGGCTCTGACAGAGCATGAAAGGTCCAAAACCATCCCAGGATGGTGGGAAGCCACTGGACACCCAGCACAAGGCTTGCAGGGAAACTGGAGGTTGTGTTCGTGAGGAGTGTTGGGAAGTGTCTGTGCTGTCCTCTGCGTCGTGCCTTCGGATGGGCACCGCACCACGCCACAGCTCACGGCAGCATCTCCGCACCTGGGGAGCCAGGAGTGAGATGTGGTCAGAGCATCAGATCAGGACAAAAGTAAACACAGTGGGTTAATTTAATTCCTTATTGTTTAAGCAAATGCAGCTGTATTTACTATAAGGTGTAAAGTTCTAGCTAAGACACAAGACAGTGTTCTTCAGCACATGATGTCTGATGCTCAGAGTAAGATTTTTCCAGCCTTTAATACTTCAGTTATTCTTAAATCAGTACATTGATCCCAAAAGTAACATTACACAGCCTTAGTAAACTTGAAGTACAAAAAATTCACTGTGTGTTTAGTGACAGCACAGGAAATTATAGATCAAAGGGCTGGGTGTTACTTTTGTGTTTTTTTAAGAGATGAGAGCATAGAAAAAAATCTGCATTTAGAATATGCACACTTCCTCCTCTTTCAAACTGCATAACAGAGGTTACATTTTATGGAAGAAATGTGCTAGGTACATTATAGTACAATACATTAAGTATCTTTTAAGAGAGTATCTCTGAGGATAATTACCTGTCATATCCCTTATGTCATTTAAGTTTATTACTCCTGACTTGTGTCAGTAACAAAAAGCTCAGGATTTTAATGATAGCTGAGAAAAAGGTAATTGTGTTTCATGCAAGACTGGTGCTCCTGTTTGGGGTTTTTTAATTGTAGTAAATATTAAGACCTTAATTTTCTGGTAACAAATTAAGAAAACTCAGTCCAAGTTATCGCTTCATTTCTCCACAATTTAAAATTATCCATAACAAATACATTTCAAACACTAGGGTTTACTTTCAAAAATAACCAGCATGAAGATATTACGTGGCAGAGGTGCAAGCTGGTGCTGCCACAGGCACGGGGCTAAAATGGAAGACTGCTGGAGATTCCCTCCAGTCCTACCTGCTCTTACCTCTGTGAAGGCAGCAGCATCCCAGAGCTCCCCACGTATTCCTCAGGCAGTCTCAGTGTTGAGCTGCAAACCATGCTGATGGTGCCCTGTGGCACCAAAACCTTTGAATCCTTGGGTGCTCATCCAAACTTCACATCAGACATTAGAAAAACTAAATGTACCCAACTGAAGTTGTTCAGGTTTGCTCTGAATTCACTCCAAACCAAAGGCCCTTCGTCCTGTCACCAGCCAGTGCCTGGTGCCCAGTTATGGCACTCACGATGCAAGCGAACGGTTTAGGGATTTGCAAGTTTGTGTTTATTCATCTGTTTTGGAATGGAGAGAAGGGATTGCATCCATAAACCTGGAGCCCAGGAAATGGGTGATAATGATTCAGATGTAGTTCTATCATTTTTATCACGAGGCAGCTCCCTGAGTCTCTATTCCAAGCTCTGCTGTCTCTGTATCCTGGATATCCTTATGCAGGTGCCGCTCAAGCGAGGTGCACGCTGCAGTTACACCCCTGTGTCGAAATGCAGCTGAAAAGCTGAAGCAGTTAGCCAGCACAAGGTGGTTTTATCCACAGCAGTTACAGGTTGTGGATGTTGCCCAGATTTGAATCAACTGTGAATTTGTCCCTTCATATTTTCCCTCTCCATGGTTTATCTGCTTCACTTAGGAAGTGAAATAAACTAAAGGTTCACTAAAAAGAAATAAACCTGAGACCCTCAAAGCACAAAACTGGATGCAACCACGAGGAAATAAACAGAAGAGAAAGAATCTTCGTTCCTGCCCCAGCCTTTTCAGACAGGTGGCTCTGCTGACATCGGCGTGATGGCAGGTACCAGGCTGGGTCTCAACACGGCTGGGCAGGGCTCTCCTTAGGCAACATTTAACAGCCCTGATAACTGTTGTTATTGTTTAGAGCACAAGCAGCGTGCAAGTGGCCATTGTCTCTCTCTGCTCCCTTCCTAAAGGCTCTTCATTCGATCCATTTTCCCAGCCTGCTTTCCAGAGAGATCACTGTTGTAGAGAGCAGCCTCGCAGCACAAGACATGGCAGGCTTGGCCCCCCCCAAACCCTGTGCGCACACACTGTCTGCCCAAGGATGCCTCCAGGCTGCCGTGTGACACCCAGCTCATCTGTCCTGCTGAGAGCCCACGCAGCCGTGCTCCAGCCTGACCCAAACCTGACAATGCCTTCTCACTTCTCACAGGCTGAAAACAGCCCCCCCCTTCCCCTCCTGAAGTGAGAGACGGTTAATGCTTTTATTCCTCACCGGGGAGCAAGATGAACCCAGCTATGCCACTGAATCTCCTTCGCTTGCTGACATGCGTCAGACACAACAGTCTCATCCTTAAAAGCTGGAACAAAAACAAAAACAAAGGAAGAGCCCAAAAAAACCCAGTGAGCTACAGTCCCTGTCTGGAAAAATTAAGCAGTTATGCTCTTACTGCCAGAGCACAGTCGTGTCCTTTGTTTTAAATGAAAGCTGCAGTAATTACTTGTGCTCCCCATTATGTGCATTACAGCTTCCATCTTAGCATTAATGAACTCAACACACATTTACAGGCTCTTGGCAGAAGCCAAGATTGAGCTCACAGGCTGGGGAGAAAGGAGGGAGGGACACTTCTACCTGTTCACTTGGGCAGAGATGTTGTCCCCAACCTCATCTCCCTCCTGGCCAGAGTGACAGGCAGTTTGGGACTTCTCTGTGGCAACACATCCTTACAGGCAGCAAAACAGCCCTTCTTGCTCAAATGGAAGTTCTGAGATGTCAGTCCAGCTGTGCTGCAGGAAAAATGAGGTTGGGGTGGGGACTGGAAGAGGGAGAACACCCCCTGCCCTTTCCCTGCGGCACAGAGCACCAGGAGACAGGCCCAGAAGCTTTAGGATAGGAAAGTTCATTTTAGCCTCTGGGAGCCTTGAGACAGCTCTGAGCCCTGTCCTGCGAGTTACCCCTATGCAAACGACTAAAGATTCACCACAGCTCTGAACAAAAGAGGTTCTTTACCGCGCTTGTTTGTCCTTCGATTGTCTAATGCAGGAGTGCTGAGAAAATAAGCATTTTAATGGGACAGCTTGAGACCAACTCCTTCACCTCGGGTCACTGAAGGAGACTGGCTTGAGAGGAAACAACCTTCACAGTCAGCATGTCACCACTGAGATGTCCCTCTGCATTTGTGCAGTATTTTACACTTAAAGGACTGAAGAGGGGATTGCCTAAATCTGCTTTTAATTCCCTCTCCATTTGCACTGCTGGAGTCGTTACTAATCAGTCATCAAGAGTCAATAGTTACCGAGCTGGGGCTGGTTCTGCTCCCGCTGCGTGCCGCCGGGTAGTCCCGAGCCTTCTGTTGTGTGCACCTATCCTCTGGCTGGTCCTTCTGGGGTTAACAATCTGTCAGGGGTTTGTGGAACACAGAAGACACCAAATTACTTAAATACTGCAATTATTTGAATGTATTTTACATTCATGTGTGGATTGCATAGTGTGGCTGGAGTTGTTCTGGAGCTGAATAATGCACATGCAGAGAGGACACACGGATGGGACAAAAGCATCTGAATATGAGAAGTGGTCTTCAAAGCTAGTGAGCCACATCCCTTTCTCTTTTGACAAAGGGCTTCTGTACCGATGGTTTTCACCCATTTAACATGAGAAGGCAGCTAAATACACACCCTGGCTTTGTAAGGCCATGCCTACCAAACAGGTGACAGCCTTAGTCTGTCCTACACCTCATGTTCCAAAAGGCTGTTGAGTTCCTCCAGTCTCACCTAAACCTGGTGGGTTTTGGATACCTGATCCAAAACACACCAGACCTATGACATGGACTAGACTGTGAACCTCCCCAGGTCTGTGCTTCCACCAAACAGCTCCGAGTTCAGACTCTGCTCCACTCGGGCAGGACCGGATCTGTCCCCAGCGCAGGGAACAAGTTTAGTCATGATCACAACAGCTGCTTAAGTCGAGCCTAGACAACAGCTGACCCAGGGCCAGCAGGGGGGACAGGAAGGCAGTAAGGTGGGACTGCAGGGCCGGATAGGCTGCTTTAGGGAAGGCTCACAGTGGGTGACATGAGGAGCTACAAAGTAAGTTCTTTGTAACATGGTGAGGCATCATAAAGTATTAAAGCTTATAACGACTGTAGTTCCAGCTCAGGTCTTTCCCAACATCAGACAAGCAGCTTCACTTGCTACGGATTTCTCTATAAAATTACAGCTCTGTTATGTGTAATTCAGTTTCATCAACTGCTTTACTGTGCCTTTTTTACACACACACACTCGTTATTTACTAGAGCACATAAATCACACCCAAAGAACTGCACAGAGTACATGCATACTACCTGAGTAAGGGGGGGTGGACAAATCAGGGATTCATTTACTCCCCTGTCCCACTCTGGGTTTGGAGATGTTTGTACAGACTGAGAAACCTCCTCTGAATTCTGTGTGACTGTGACTGCTCCAAGGGTGTTAATTAGCTTCATTCCGTACTGTGTCACAACACCTTAACATGGTTTTTATTTCACAAAAATAAGGCCACACACAGAGAGGTTTTTGTGCTTCTCAGAGCCTGTTGATGATAACATGGTAACTCAAGTTGTTGCTTGATTTTGGCTCAGAGAGACTGAGGTCAGTATTTCACATGGGTTAATTTTAAACTTCTCTGGTCACGGTTCAGGACTGGCACCGCAGTTCAGCCCTTTACAGGATCCTTGCGCTCTCCACACAGCTGCAGAGGGAGCTTGGGCAGCAAGAACCTCCTCAGACCTCAAGGTTTCTCTGGAACTAGGCAGTGTGGATAAGCCTTTCAGGATAAGACAGCATATTGAACACTGCTGACCACTCACCCTTCCCTTCAAGAACACAGAACTGAGCAAAACAACGCCAAATGCGTGGGTTTTTTCAGCACATATCACATTACCTATGGAATACAGTTTAATCTGTACATCCATAGATTAATCTGTACATCCTATCTGCAAGGTCTCTAGACAGTACATAGCCCAGAGGCACTTACAGGGAAGAAATGTGATGCCTGCAAGTCTGCTCTCCCAGAGGAGACACGGACTTGACAGGCCACTGTAATGGATGGATGGTACATTTGTTTGTGGTATTGATTTATTAATTTGTTACACACTAATCATTAATCAGCATCTGGTCAATTGGCCAGGCAGTTCATTTCCCACTGGCCTGTCATGGCTGCTCCAGGACTCTGGGAAGCTGGAGTTTGTTATCAAACAGGTAGATGACCTGAACTACAAGCCCAGGAGGAGCTTTAGTTTCCTAAAGCAAATGCCAACAGTGTTGTGCACTCCTTGGGTCAAGCCCAGCCAGGAAAGCACTCCTAGCTAGACCAGGGAGAGCCTTCCTCACGTCCCTAAGGTCAGAATTTGGCTAACCATATGCAGGACACGTTTGGCTCATTATACATGTGCATATTAAACCTACATTCAGCAGCAAGGGAACAGAAAGACAATATATGGTCAAGATAGTGGAATTGGACTTCAGAGATTAGGATGCAATTCCACAGCCTCCCAGGGTGACTTTGGCCAAAACAGTCTCTCTCACCTGCTTCAGTTCCCATCCATAAAAAGCAAAATAACCATCCCTCATTTTTACTTCATCCATCTTTGCAATTCAGACAGAGTTCTATGCAGTGGCATCTCTTAAAATGCACCTAGCTCCCAGCACACAGTGTCCTCCTCCAAACAGCCCTATGGAAATGTTATCAGAAAACCCACCCCCAAACCTTACAAAACAGCCACTGATAAGACCACCAGCACAACAGTGCCATGAGCAGCTGTAATCTGTGGGAGGGTTATTTCCCTTTGCCATAAACACCATCTATTTTTCAAGTAATTCCCTTTCCCAGAACACTGAACTTGGTATCCACAGACAACTTGCCTCCTGACCAGCACATTTTCCAAGAGCTCCCAGTAGTTGGTGACATTGAATAGAAAGTGTCACATCTTAATGACAAATATTAGGAGTAGCCTACTTGATTAACATAATTTGTTTCTTCATGGGATATTTTATTCCAGATGAGCTGCTTTTCATCCATATTATCTAGGGGGAAAAATATGCACTCTGACATGCCATGCTAATGTGCCCTCTGCAACGACCTCTTATCTCTAACTTTTCATTCCCACCTCCCATTCTCTTCAGTGCATGAAATGAGCTCCAGCAGCAGCCATTGGTCAAGAGTCTCAAACGTTGGACACCCGCCAAGGCTTTTGGGGTGTTTAGCACAGACAAAAGGTCTATTCCTATGACACACACATTTAAATTTAGCACTAAACTGGTGGAAAAAAAGAGAAAAATATGTAAAATGTCACTTTCTGACAAGCAGAAAATTAGAATTCATTCCCCTGAGAATTAAATGGACTTTTCTGCTTCCAGTCACTAACTATGACAAGGTTAACATTTTTCAGTCTAATGACTGAGGACATTAAGTGTGCATGTGAATAAGAAATAAAATTACTAGAGGGTATTAGCTAAGTGTGTGACAACAGCCTGAACTGACAACAGAACTCCAAGGATGCAGACTCTAACACTGATTGTTTGCTGTGGAGAACCAGTGGATAGGAGAAACATGGGGTACAAGCACATCTTCCATCATTATTATTAATATTGTTATTATTGTTATTTCTACTACCAGTGCAACAACAACATCATCAGTCACCAGAGGATGTACATCTCAGGGTGAGGGCAGAGCACATCTCAAAGCACATCCAGCACAATTCCAGCATCCCAGGCAGGGACACTGACCTGGGCACAATGTGAATCAGGGGCCACAAAAGCCCGAGGAAAGGAGAAATTCCCAGTGCCTCTCATGTCCCCAAGGATCCCTTCACCACTCCCCATTCTTGACAATTCTGATAGGACATAAGGATGGCATCAGGTTACCACTTGTGACTTGCCTTAGCTTCTGTCCTTCCCAGTTTGGTTTCCCTGTAGCTCCTCAATGATGACAAACACCACACGTGCAGCTTCTGGACAATAATGGATTTCCACCTAGTGCACTCCAAGCAAGGAGACTCCAAGAGAAAGAGAAGTCTGTGTATTACTGATAGGTCCTAGGTATTAAGAACTGGAAATTATCAGCTGTCTGGAATCTTTCTGGAAACAAACAAAATAGGGGCAGTAAAAGGTGAGGCAGGAAGATTTTCAAGTATCTGGTTTGTTCTGTGAAAAATGAGTGTAAAATGATGGTTTAGAGATATGGGTCAAGTTTGGGAACACACTGTTAAACAGGGGCAATTAATGTTATCTAAGAGACTGAAGGAAGCTGTGAGGACAGCGACAGACTGCAGTGCAGAGAGCTCTCCTGTTAGTACTTCTGCCTTTGAAGGAGTTTCAAAAGCTACTTGGCCACAACTGAGAAATTCTAAAGCTTACAATTTAGGGGACAAATGAAACTTTAAAAAAAATGAAAATAGACATTAGGACTAAAAAGAAGGAAAGAGAAACAGAAGAAAACAAGTACTTTCAAAACCATGGAATCTACCTCCAGCTCAGCCAACTGGATTGATTCACTGATTTCTGTGTGCTTTACTGGGGCCCAGCAGGGTGCTCACTAGTCCAAACCCGTGTGTTTTGCTGTTCTCCTAGCCTAAAGTCAGCGTGAGGGACTATTAGGCAGCTCAGTTACAGTTCCTGTTTCCTGTAACATCAAAAGCTGGATTCTGCTCATCTGCAACAGCCAGCACCACCTTACAGCCCCAAAGGTGTTTACCTCATGAAACCTGTGTGGAAGGACTTCTGTGTGGTTTTACCCCAACAGACAAAGCCTGTTTGAGACTCCATCCCTCTAATTTGCAGAATCCATACGGAGTTGGAAGGGACCCATGAGGATCATCCAGTCCAACTGGCATGACTGTGTTCTCTCCATCTTCCTCTTTGGTTTCTGTGGTTCGTTCCCCAGAAGAGGTACAACTGTACCTGGAGATCTTCAGTGGAAAAGATCACCTTCAACACAGCTCTTGATACAAGCCCACAGGCTGACAGTGCTGAACAGGACCCTCTTTAGCAGGACCAATGTTGGAGCCACATGCTGAATGCTGCTGGAGAGCTGAACTCTGTAAGAGAAGCACGGAGACAGCTGTTCACCTTAGACAAGGCTTCCCCCAGTGCTGCATGTGGGCTTCCCACCACACTCTGATCTGTATTCCACCCTGCTTCACTCCGACTGCAGTCTGATTACTTTTGGTCCCTGGCCTCATTACCTCACACTTCCCTACAATAAACTACATAAGCCACTTATCTGCCTGTAATCCTGATAAATCCAGATATATTTGAATGAGTTTGGTTTGTTCCCCTGTCCCCTACTCTCCTGCCCCTCCAACTTCCTCAGCCTTATTTTATGTCATCAACATATTTAAGGCACTTTTGAAATTACATTCTGCTCAAGGTCACTGCACTGAATTTAATTCCCCCTCCAAAGAGCACATCAATGATTATATCTCCCATCTGATTTATTTATACAGTTTATTATCAGAGGCCATTTCAATCAATACAGGCTGGAATTCAAACACACACACACACATTTGAATTCCACATACAAACACTCACCAAGAGCTCCAAGACAACTGCTCTAGTCCAGACCATTCCTCTAACACACAGACAGCTCTGAGGCAAGGCAGCTCACAGCCACGAGTTTCTGTACCTTGACTTTTACTTGACCCCAACAGTTGTTTGGTTACTGGAAACCAAAGGAAATGGAACAGCATCACAAATTCCATGGAAGAGGCTTGGACAAGGAACCTCTGTGTTTCTTATCCCAAGCCAGTAGGTCCATATTTTGAGACGAGTTTCTGAGTTGACAGTTCCTCTGTTAGCTTCTGTACACACAGGAATTGTAGCAAAACACCAGCAAACCATACCAGAGAGTCACATCAAGCAAACCCTGCAAACAGAGCATGGAGATCTGGAGCTTGAAGGAAACCCAAGGCACTAACCTCAAATTGCAGCCTAGGTTAGGCATTAAACCAACCCAAACGGGATGCTGGAAGCACACGAGGGAGTGAATCGCTCTGGCTTCCCTCTGCAAACCACCATCCCTCCCAAACGTTAACGGTCAGCACGATCCTCAGACATGGCTCACAACCAGCTTCTGGATGTCTCTGAACACAGTTGGTGGTCACCACTCAAGGAACACTGCTAATTAAAGCACAAAATAAAATGGTGGCAGACAAAGCACGTGACACAGGTTCTGCAGTTGGCAGGGACGGGCGTACCCTGGGCTGGAGCCCTCAGGGAAATTTCGGTGGGGCACAGGAAGTGTGGGAGAGGAGCACGTGCTACTGTGACATTTCCTGGCTGTTAACTTCAATGCCTACAGAGTCTGGCATGCCAGGTAAAATACACAGTGGGGCATTGTCCATCACCAACTTGGGGGCCCCCAGCACGAGAAACAGATCCATCACCTTCATAATCACATGCCCCAGCTGATCTGCAGCTCTTCCCTTTCTCCCTGTCCTTTTCCACTTCCACATTCTCTCCCCTCTCCATCCTCTACCTAGCAGAGATAGAATCATAGAACGATCAGAGTTGGAAGGGACTCCCAGAGGTCATCTAGTCCAACCCCCCTGCAAGAAGCAGGGACACCCCCAACTAGATCACGTTGCTCAGGGCCTCATCCAACCTGGCCTTGAACGTCTCCAGGGATGGGGCATCCACCCCCTCCTTGGGCAACCTGTTCCAGTGCTCCACCAATCTCACAGCAAAGAACTTTTTTCTAATATCCAATCTAAATCTCCCTCCCTCTATTTTGAAACCATCACCCCTTGTCCTGTCACAACAGGCCCTACTGAACAGCCTCTCCCCATCTTTCTTGTAGGCCCCCTTGAGGTCCTGGCAGAGCGCTAGAAGGTCTCCCCGGAGCCTCCTCTTCTCTAGGCTGAACAGCCCCAACTCTCTCAGCCTGTCCTCGTAGGAAAGGTGCTCCAGCCCCTTTCACAACCTTCTTCTGATCACTCTTGTGTCGCTGTTTCTATTGTTCCTTCCTGACACAAGCCCTTCTGCCACCCCAAAGCTGTGCAGGTTCACACCCCAGAGGCACAGCCCTGCTCCTCTTGACTCCGACAGCACCACGCTTCACCCTTGCATCTTCCCTGGCAGGGACTTACATGAATCCCAGGAGTCTCTGTGAAATTTTAGCATTTCACCCTTTTTGCACAGAGAATATTTTGGCTTCTCTATCAATACATTTCTGCTTGGTAACTCCCAGTTGAATGAGGATTGTGTTTTGCATAAAATTAACTAAATTGCAGCCCTTCTGTTTCATTGGTACTTTTTGTCTGCTTCCTTCACGAACAATGTTGGTGAGATTGCAAGCTGACTACAATTCTCTTTCCTAAGCAAGAGGAAAACAACATCTAAGAGCCCAATCAGTACAAGTTTCCTGATGTCTGGTGGGTTTTATAAGCTACATTGTACTCTGGCATTTAACAATTTCTGTTCATTTGATTCCCTTTAAGAACTGAACCTAATGATTGCCACAGCATTCTGTGCCACTCTTACCTAGTGATAAACATGGAACAGGTAGAACCAGAAGCTTGCTCTGTTTTCTGTGTGCAGATTCACTAACAAGTGACCTGTGCAGTGCTGAAGGAATGAGAGGTCTTTGCTTTTCATTTTCAATATGCAGTTTCCACAGGGAGGTCTGCTGTGAGCTCTACTTCACAAGTAAATGAGATCAGCAGTGGTGTTTGGCTTTCAGGGGTGCTGATGAAACACATGAGCACAAAACCCTACTCAGTTGTTGCTGGAATGGAGGGGTCCATATCCCCACAGGTATGGAAGTTCCATCAGGAAGTGGCACATTTTTAAGAGAAATGACCTCTGTCTTCAGTGAAAGAGACTCGAATACCAAAGAAATTTCAGGCTTATCTGAAGCAAAGCAGAGCTGGTGGGATGCACATCACTCTCTGGGGGCTTTGTGATAGGAGGCAGCAGGTAACCTGCCAATTAATGCTGTGACAGACTTCTGCTCCTTTCCAGATACATCATTCACCCACGGGCTTGTCCTCAGAGCAGCTCAACTTCAGGATCTTTTCTGCAGCATCAATCAGGAGGAGCTCAGAGAGACAGAGCAAACACAAGCTTTGGGGTGTAACTCAGGTGAAGTTAGAAATGCATCTAGAGAAAGGGGAAATGGTTGGGGAACCTTGCAGGAACGTTTAAAAGTATCAAAGGTGACAGCTTGGAGACATCCATGGCTCTCCCTGGCCACAGCCAGTTTCCAAATGGCAGCAGTCACTGGTTCAGGCTTGCTGAGCCTCAGCTTCCTCAGGGCACAGGGAACAGCAGTGAGCACGGCTGGGGCTCTGCCTGGCTGAGGGAATGGGAATGGTAAGCTGGTAATGATAAGGAAGCGTGATGAATTATTCCTGTGCTTGTCATCTTTATTTAACTTACTGCCTTTTACATCCAGGGGAACCACAGCCCTTCCAAAGGAGCTGCTTTGGATTTCTTAATATTAGCAGACAGTTGTGACGTTTGTCCTGCCTGGACATAATTAGACTCAAGGCATTTTTAGCACATTTTCTTCTCCACGATGCTCTATCTCCTGTTTCTTTACCTGAGGATCCCCAAGTTCATTAACAAGTACCTATTGAAGTCTTTTGGAGCTGATCCTTTCTCCTCTGTATGCTACAGCACAGGGAAAGTAACAGCTGGAATGCAAAATGCACAAGTCTGTTACTTGCTCGTGCTTCCCCTCCAGAAGAGACTGCTGCACTCCAGGGCACCAGACAAACAGCACTCACAGGGATCTGTGATACTACCTGAGACAGAAGTGAAGTGCTCTCAGCTCTCAGCAGAGCTGAGCATGGATTTCAGGCACCCAGAGCTTCTGTCTGACAGCCACGTCCTGGCTGAGCTCTGTCTCCCTGTGCTGCCTCCCCTGATGTTCACTGCTGGTGCATGCTGCAGCACAGCTGGGTGCTTTAAGACAGGCAATATCATCTGCTTGGTCTCCATTCAATTCCTACTCTCTGGAATAGAAGCTTTAAGTGACAAATCCAACATTGCAACATGCCATCAGCATCCAGCAGTGCTGCCATCCAGTCCAAGCAGTTTTCCAGGCAGTTGTGTCCTAAATGCACACACATTTGGTCTCTCTGCTCCACTCCTCCGTCACAAGAGCTGCAAAATGTATTCTCATTCTGGCCTTATCCCAGCAGTCTCCACTGGTTTCCTCCCTGCCATTTAGCATCACAGGTAAAGAGTGATGCTGTCTTTGTGTGGTCCTTCAGCAGCTGTGCTCAACTCTCCTTTCCCCCCTTTAGGGTCTCTTTAGGCTCAAATCCACCTTTCTCACCCATAAGAGAGCAGCACACACCCTTCCAGGGCTCATCTCACCTGGACACTAATACTCCTCTAATTTGCCCCAGTACAGTTTTTGGACTGGTACAGACCACTCCTGTGACTTCTGTTTTGTCCAAGGGATGAACCTCCAGCTTCCAGCACAACATTCTTGGTATCTGTCCCTAAGTACATAACCACACACTACGTGATTTCCTGCCATTCTGGCATCCTTGTCCCGAGGTCCCCAGTCCTGCTCACTCCCAGAGCTGTGCAGCATAATGCCTAAAAGCAGCTACAAATCCTCTCCCCCTTTCTAGAAGCTCGGGTACAGATTAGACAGTCTAGACAGACAATAGGAAGAAAGAATAAAGGATTTCTAAGGACTTTCCTGTATAATCCCACTTGTAACATCCAGCTGCTCCACAAAATGCCAGAAGCACCATATTTTTTATCTTGTCTACTGATCACTTTGATAAAATTTGTGATCTTGTCATGCTCCTACATACTTAGTTATTAAATAACAGCTTAAGTCACACAGAATTAATAATCAGCATAAAACCCATTTCAGAGAGCAGTGTTTGAATGATACACTCAAACCACGAGGGGAATCTCAGGCTTCAGACATGCACTGCCCACAGCCTGGAGTTCTGGGCCTGGCACTGCCCACAGCCTGGAGTTCTGGGCCTGGCACTGCCCACAGCCTGGAGTTCTGGGCCTTGCTTTATTATTGATTACAAGAAGGAACTGAGACACAAGAGGTACTTATCACCTCGGAGTCTTCACAAACTCCCGTTGGGAAGGCACAGTGTGCTGCTGCCCTCGAGAGCCCGGGCAGATGATCTGCACAACTGGACTCTGCTGCACAACAGCCAAGATCTCCCATAGGAGCAACACAGTGACAGCACCAGCTGGGGTGGAACAGGCACGGAGGTCCTGGGGAGCACTCCCAGCCCTGCTGAGTGCACAGCCCCTCCTGCCATGCCCCCCCCATCTGCAGCAACTCCCTCCCCGGCCCTGCAGCCGGTGCTGTGCAGCTTCTGGCAGTTCAGAAAGCGAGCAGGGCCTGCCCCTTTGGGTCATGACCTCCTAAACTCCAGAAAGGAAAGCAGCTGCAACGAAGAAGTAAAGCAATCACACCAAACTTTACAAAAAAAAGCTCAAGTAAAGGAAGACTTTTCTTAGATCTCTCTAGAGGCTGAACCTGTGTTTTGAACATCTCTCTCCATTCCTGGTTCGACACATCATCCAGTGGCAGGGAAGCTCCAAGGCAAAGCCATCCCTTCAGACTAAGCACCCATCCAACCCTCCACCTTGAACGAGGCAGGCAGGCACTTAAGGGATGCAGCTGCATGTTTAAAGCATTCCAGGTTAGTATTTGATTTTTCCTAACATGGAAACCAGGCTTAGGGACTTACTTGCAGAAAGCTGAGGACTGTGAGGGCAAGGAAACAATTCCCTGGACAGCCTACTCTCAATCTACAAGCCAGGCAGCCACATGCCTGGCTACCTGCCATGTCACGCTCACGTTACCCCAGGCAACGCTCCCCATTTCTGCCTGGGACCATCTGACAAGAAACACACTTGGAAACATTATTCAGATCCCCTTTTTCCCCTGGAATATAGGGCACCTTTGCTTGGGCACTATAATGTCCTACTTTGCAGCCCTTCCTGCAGGGCCAGCTCTATGTAACAAGTCTCCATCCATCCAGCACACACAAAGCAAAGCTGGAACAGTGCTGAAGTCAATTCTCAGCCCACAGCATAGGTCACAATCCCTCCAGATAAAAGCAACAGGTATCCAAGCTCACAGCCACCCTCTTTCTGACCCTTGTTTCACCTACTCACACTGGACAATGCTGCTGATTTTTATCACGTTCTGGATACAGCCCATCCCAGGCACTGATCTGGAACACAGACCTAGGTACTGAGGCCAAAATTCACAAGTCACCTGGATATTTATAGAGCAATCCTGGTACCAGCTAAAGAAAACACTCTGACAGAAGGAAACAAGAACCAAAGTCAGTTATTTGTAGGGTCTCCCAGCTACACGTGGGGCTTTGCAAGCAAACAGGCAGCAGGCCAAGTTCTGAGGAGTGCTCAGTTCCCACCCAGAATCACCACTTCTGTGGTTAAGTGGGACTTAAGTGCTGAGCTTTTTTGGAAAGACCTCTCCAAGCAAAACAATGGAAACTGCTCAAGACTGAACACCTTAATAAGCCCTCAGGAAACAGACCAGAACCTCAGCTTCCTTCTACGGATCACAGAGGCATAAAGAGACCATAAGCAGTAGTTTTATTTTTAAGGCATCTCAGGAACCTGGATTCTAAGAAGCGTTGAAAGCAGATGGGCAATTCCCTTCACCCCAGCTCTGGCTTCAGCAAACCCCAGCCTCCAGAGCCCTGAGGCTTAAAATGTTGGAGACACTGAGCAAGCAATTGTAATTAACCACTTACATGCACATCAACTTTGCCTGCACCCTCCCATGGCAGACAAACTGCCCTACTTATAAAATAACCCTTAACTGATCTGCCAGAGGCAATAAAGCCAGTCAGGGCCAGAACTGGATGAAAGACCCAGGGATTTCCAGTCCCCTGAAACACCCATTAAACTCTATCGCCCTGGTCTGCTGCCAGCTATTAGGAAATTACCCCAGTGAGGAACATTCCAGAGAGAACTTGCAGACAGGCTCAAGCTCTCCTACAAACTGTATTAACTAAATGGCTGGCTTGGCTAGGGAACAGTGTTATAAATACTTAAGCTACAAATTAAAAGCGTGTTTGAGAGATGTGCTGTCGAGCTGGTTGTCATCTTTGCTGCGGCATCACCACCACGTGAGCTCATTTCATAACTCAAACCTACAAATCCCACCCAGCGACCTATATCTGAGGTTGGGGGAAGGGGGGTGTCTCTGGGAAAGTTACTGCCTGGCCCTTGAAATTTCCCAGAGCCAAGTCAGTTGGTATTTCAGGCCCTGGGGTCTGCTGCAAGTGATTCACAGCGGTGCCAGGGAAGCTCTTCCCCGGCTGGAAGCACCAGGGTGCTCTCACTCTGCTTCTGGCCCCAGAGACAGACAAGGCTCACCGCAGCTCGTCCCTCGCCGTGCGGGCCGAGCTCACACCCCCGGCGAAGGAGCAGACTGGTGCAGTCGGCGTGAAGGACAGTCCTTCCTGGCGGGGTTCTGGAGGGCAGATCGGCACCTGCGAGAGAGGGTACAGGGTGAGCAGGAGGAGCCATAGGAGAGGAGGTAATGCCACCTGCGGGCCACAAGGCACATGTTTTCCGCAGGCAGATGCAGTCTCACCAGTGGCATTAACCAACCTGTCTGGGGAGCACAAGCTCCTGTCCTCAGTCCCACACAAGTGACAGCTTTGTCCCATTCCTGGGAACATTGTGAGCCTTGAGGCAGCAAGGCACTGTCGCTGCTGTGGCACTGGGGGGGTCTCACTGGGAGAGGACAGCATCCTCCCACAGGGACAAACCTTGAGGGTGCTTGGCTCAATGACACCCTGGAAGAGAGCACAGTCAGACAAGGTGAGATTTCCTCTCAACATTCACTTTCAGTGATAAAACTTGAGTAACAAACATCCTTTCATCAACAAACACCCTGTCACTAGGGACAATCCAGTGACCTCAGCTGACCCACAGGACTATCTATTGTGCAGATGCAGATTTCTGGGGAAAAGCAGCTTATTTCGGTCCAAAGCAACAAAAAAGCCCAAATGTCAGAGCACTAATGCTCACAACCTGCATTGCAGTGGCTGACAAAAACTAGGATTGATAAAAACCAGGCATTTCTAGATAGAAAGAATAAATAAGTGCCATAAATAAATGAGACTCAAAGAGGGAAATGGAAAACAAAAATAATAAGAACTTGCTTTCCAAATTTAATGTGTCTTAACACTGAAAGTCATATATGTCACAACAACAGCAGTTTTTACTGTCTCCAAGCCCCCACCAGAACTGATGTGCTCAATACATTCTCTACCTCCAAAACAAAACACACCAGGAGATTTGGGTCAAATTCTAGGGCCCAGGTCAGCAGGACAGGGGTCCAGTGCAGCCAGAGAACTGCTCTAGCTCAGGGACATTGCTGTGTTTTAGGAGAAAGCTGACAGTTTCCACGTGACCTCTATGGCTGGCAGTGAACAGCACCACAAGAGCTCGGTGTCCCAGTAACTGCGTACAGAGGGTGCACCAGGCCCTCTGTAACACCCAGCCCCAGATCCACACCTAGGGGATGGCTGCACACTGCACCTCACTCCAGGACCAGCTAGGTAACTCCTGCCCCATCTTGATCCTCTACTAGCTACTGAGTGCTTTGCAATCCCTGTCCTTCTCCTGACAGGAGAGGACACAGACACACTGTACTGGCCACACCAGCCCAGGCTCCTCAGGAGGCAGGGGAGACTCTGGGCCTCAGTTCCAGCACACAACCCAAACCTAAGCAGCCCCAGCAAACAGTCCTGTATCACGTTCTTTTCCAGAAGGAGATTTTTTTGGGGGCAGTAAAGCCAAACACAACAGTTCTAAAGTGTTGCAAAGAGGCCTCTTAGGAGCAGTTTTGTTGCTTCATGAGCTGTTCTTCCTGAGAAACCATTTCCACACCGGGCTACAGTTTCCACAGTGCACCGTGGCTTTCTGTTCTTGCTAGTCAGTGGAAGAGCTCTATGGGTGTTTTTTTTTCATTTGGGAGTCACAGAACACTAGGAGTTGGAAGTGACCTCGATAGATCATCTAGTCAAACCCCCTGCTTGAGCAGGATCACCTAGATCAGGTCACACAGGCACACATCCAATTGGTCTTGAGTGTCTCCAGAGGAGACTCCACAACCTCTCTGGGCAGCCTGTCCCAGGGCTCTGTCACCCTCACAGGGAAATAGTTTCTCCTTACATTCCCATGGAACCTCCTCTGGTCCAGCTTGGACATATTGCCCCTTGTCCTATCATTGGCCATCCCTGAGAAGAGACTGGATCCATCCTCCTGACACTCACTCTTTGCATATTTATAAGCATTAACGAGGTCACCCCTCTGTCTCTTCTTCCTCAAGCTAGAGAGACCCAGCTCCCTCATCCTGTCCTCAAAAGGAAGGTGTTCCACTCCACCCTGTTGGTGGCCCTGCACTGGACTCCTTTTTCAAGGAGTTTTATGTCCTTCTGGAACTGAGGAGCCCAGAACTGAATCAACAGTGTAACAAGCTTTCGGTGGGTCTCACACCACTATGCCTTTCCTTTCAAAGCAGACCACTTGTTTGTGTGGCACAGCCTTCTCTTTCCTGCTCTACAGCAGGCAGGAAGAATCTTTTAACACACAGAAAAAAAACAGGGGGAAGCAAAACAAGCCCCATAAGTTGTCTAACAGCAAAGTCTATCTGGAAGCAGCGAGAGCTCTATCAAAGCACCACAGAAACTTTTAGTTCTGTTAAACTCAGAGCTTTCTTCCTGATCAGACTGGACAGGATCTCAAACTCAAGCTGGTCTGTAAGCTAGCACCAGATGAAGTGGATGAGACAGGGAATGCCTTCTGATGCTGGGTTTTGGTACTGCCACGTATTCACCCCCATCCTCTCCCTCACATCAGCACGGCCAGGGGAAGATGGACAATGACACCAAGTTTCTGCCTGATTCTCATGACAACAGACAAGTTGCTTAGCCTCACACACCACCCACCAGCAGATAACCTCAGTCTATGATGTTTTATCATAACCAAGAAAAAAGCCTTGTTTATGCACAATGTATTGTTTTTCCTTTCTATATGAAAACCACTAGAATTCAGTATCTTCTATCAAGAACACATCAGAAGAGTCACATGGCAGGCAACTGAATAAAAACTGTGAATGTTTGCCAGGTATCAAGACAAGCAGGGGCAAAGAATGTAACCTGAGAGCATACACCAGTGCTACAACAGTGAGAACTTGAGCTCCAAGTGTGTGTGCTGTTTACTGGGAACACCAAGGAGATGCATTGTTTCCCAGCTGAGCAGGCTGTGCTAAGCACTGACTACCAGGGGTTACCAGCCCCACTGAAAGGGATGTTTTCAGGGTGAACTGATGCCAGTACACCTAACCTAACTGCTATGGCAACTCTCCTTGGTAAAGCCTTCCCTGCTTTGGTAAAGCCTCCCCTGCTAGTTCCTCTACAAAGTCCTGCTTTAAAGGATCACTTCCACCTTCAGAGGCTTTTGATGTGCTGCACATGGTACCCCACCCGCTCACAAAGAGCAATGCAATCAACCTCTGTGGTGTCACCTTCCGCAGCAGCTGCCACGAGATGCCCCCAGCCATCATGTCACCACATGTGCACTGTGATTGTTCCACCAGGGGCAATGTCATTGTCCTTAAACATAGATTCATCTGGCAAATATACTGTAGAGAGTCAGAAAAGGAAAGCAAGTCAGCATAACCTCAGAGAAGACAATAACCAGCTTAAAAAAAAAAAACAAATCAAAAATATTAGATGGTGACTGTTTAGCCATGGTGGTGTTCACTGATGTTACTGTCAAAGCATTGAGGCCACCCTGGGTGCTGCTGTGCTGAAGTTGTGCGAACAGACAGCCTGGAAAAGGCTACACTGGTGAGTGCTGTTGGGGTAATGCAGCTGTAACCTTCAGTGTTTTATGCCCTAACACAAAGCACATGGGTTGGCATAGGATGGAGCAGCCAGTGCAGGTCTGAAACAGCCAAAATAACAATTAGAGCAGCAGCAATGGAAGACTCTTGAAATCAGAAGCAAAACCAACCAGGCAGGTGGTCAGCTATTAATTTCCACTCCTGCCCATTCCAAGGCCTAACAACAAGAGTTCACTAATACAGGAAGTCCAACAGCAGCACTACACTGAGAAAAGCAGCCCAGAAAGTCTTTCCAGGATGCAGTCTGGAGAGGGATGGATTTAAGGCAAGGATCTGGATGCTAGTCTCACTCTGCATAGAAGTTCTTATCATTTAAAATATACCTGTTAGAGTTTCAGTTCTGACAAAGATTTTGTATGTGAAGCACTTCTGGCATCCTCACTTCAAGGAAAACATGTGAGAAGATCTACTAAAAATCTCTGGACATGCAACAGATTTCTCCCTACATGGTAGGATGAATTCCTTGCACAACCCAGGTCTGACAGCAGCATTTACACTAGGGAGAGGTTTCACTGACCAGAAGAACAGATTCACATCCCACTGATGACTAAAGTCAGTTACCACAAGTTGGTTTATAAAACAGTCACAGGATTTATTGAGATAAATACAAAGTTACATAGAGTCTCTATCCCGACAAGCGAGTGACACTTCCAGAGTGTCCCCACGTAACTGGGCTCTAACCGACGCCGCGGACGGACACAGCCGGCCGCTGCCAAGCGTGTGTCCCACAGGAGACACCCACGAGCTGGATCCTAAGCAACATGACTAACATGCTTTGGACTACAAGTGCTTGATAATCTTCTATTGCATCCAAGCAATATTGCACCCACTAGTGTTATTTTCACGTTCCTCAAGTGGAAATGTTACAAAGTGGTATTCTAACTGGTGTGAGGGGATCAACTGCCTAATGTCACTCCATCTGGCTCTTCAAATACTTATTTTTGCATAATTAACAACCCAGAGAATTGTATGTGAACACACCTCTTCACCCATCATTGCATACAGTTGTCTAGTACCAGACATAAAGTGCAGTCTTTAATCATGCTCAAATCATTTCTAGTTAAAAACTAAAACAAAGACAACAAACCTTGGAGAGGGTAAGTCTGCTTAAGAGACCTGCACGTTGTCTACAAACAAAAACCCACCCCCAAAACTACCATGTCCCCATCCTGCATGCAACTGTAGAGTTTTAACAAACTTTAAATGCTCTACAAAAATCATATGTGTCAGAACAGACAGGGCTTCTGGAGCCAGAGAAGTACCAGCATGTTGTTAAAAACAACTTTGTTTAGCCTTTAAGGAAACTTTTGTAGCTGGTGGCTGTTTACACATAACCCAATTAAAAAATCTAACCAAGCATGCTAAACCATATGGAAGCTTGTGTTTTCCAGTGGATTACTGCAAATAAATCTAACTATTTAAGATTATCTGACAAACAGAAACCTGGGTTGGGTTAATGTTCAAAGTATTTAATTTACATACAGTACATCTCAAACATACTTACATATGCACACACTTAAAAGTCTGTTCAGTGCTGAGAAATTTAATGAACTGATAATAAAAAACAGAAGTAAAACCTTGTCAGAAAGACCTTAGAAAAATCTGAACTGTTAGAAAATATCAGTATAATGCCAGCATTAGAAAAAGATATTAGAATTAGAAAAAATTAACTTGTTAAGAAATTGCAATCATAAAAAGTCTGAAGAACCTTTTGTTTTAAATTATAAAAAAATTGTAAAAAATTAAATGTAGAATGTTGCAGAATTTACAGAGTTTATACTGTTTGCTGAAATAGCAGTGAGAGCAGTGGTATATTTTTACCTGCAACTTCCAAAAAGCATTTTGTGGTCTCACAAGAAAACAATCTGTTACAGATACTGTACATAGAATAGTACAAGACTAGTTAAAGGTATACAAAACTGAGCCCTCCAAAAATACAGAACCCAGATGAGGAACCTACTTGCTGCATTGCAGACCAGTCAGATTTAAAACAAAACCAAAGAGAAAAATGTCACTTCTGTAACAACCTTCACCCAATGTGAATTACTTATTAGTAGGACAGTGAAATAAGAGGAAATATTCAACACAAGTCTATTTATAACAGTGTAATAACAGTTACTTTCTCTCTGTGAAAACATGAAACCATTTCTTTAAGCATTAGTTTTTGAACAGGACAAATTCCAATCCACAATCTTAAAAAAATCAAAGAAACAACAAACCAAACAACAGCCTTTGCCCCCCCACTGAGGCCTCTGCTATCTGCAGACTTGGGGCAGATGTCAGGATTCACCAAAAAGTATCAGCTTTATAAATGTTCAAAGTGGTCAGTATCTACCCAATTTCATTACAAGACTTTTGTATTTCTTTCTTCCAAAACACCTGGTTCAATACAGAGATGTCTTGATTAAGCTTAAGGATCCCAGCAAGCTTCTCCTGTTGTCTGCCCCAAGCCTTGCCAGACAACCCACAGAAGTTATGGAGCCAACTGTCAGCACCCTTCCCCTGAACACTACCTGGGATTCTCAGAATTTAGAGGTCCTTTGTTTTTAGGCACAAAGCAGCAGACTGGTTTCTATTTGAACACTGGACCAATTAAAAGGTGTTTTTAAATGAGGTGTATACGTAAAAGACAGAAAAAACTGTCGAGTTCTGTAATACCCTTCTACAGATACAGCACCTGCTGCAGGAACTGAACCCCTCAAGTGAAGTGAGCTCTGCTAGGGCAGAATGAGCCATCTCCAGTTTGAGGAATTCAGTCTACCTACCGCTACCAGAGCCAGCAGGAATGGAAGAGCCGTGTGAACACCTGTGAGGGCATAGCTCAGAAACAGAAAATTAATAGAAAAGTCACAACATACAAAAAAATCTTGATCTCTCTGTGCTTTGAAAAATATCACATTGTGTTAGGTGTAAGTGAACCATGCCTTAATTCTAGCAGAGTAACTACTTTATAAAATGAAATTATTTTTTAGCTTCTTTCCATTGATACAGATTTAAGTTCTTGGTTTTTTTGTTGAAATTCAAAAATATTCACATATATACACTTTTTTCAGTTAAAATACAATGATTGAAACAACACAAAAACTACAGTAAAAGTGAGGAAAGAGTATCTTCATATAAGTTTGCTATAATCAGGTTTTCAGACTTAGAAACTCTTAAGCTTACTGCAGACTACTACTGGAAATGTTTTGTTAAAAATGAACTATGAATTCCACTTACACTGAAACACTGAGCATGGTGTAAGACTTTACACACCATACAATCTCTGCAGGTGAAATCAGAGCTACCATCCACATTTACAAAGGAAAAAAACAGAAGTACTTACACATACCAGACAAACACACAGCTGTAGATG
Organism: Heliornis fulica; assembly: GCA_013399135.1. Classification (NCBI taxonomy): domain Eukaryota; kingdom Metazoa; phylum Chordata; class Aves; order Gruiformes; family Heliornithidae; genus Heliornis; species Heliornis fulica. The sequence goes on from VXBZ01008964.1 coordinate 1,059,842, forward strand.
AAATATGGTCACGAAATGAAGGTTGTAATGTTTCTCAGTAGACCCTTTCCAGCTCAAGTAGGGAATAAAAACTTAATTCATACTAACTAGGAACACAAGGTGGATAGCCATTCCCATGGTCAGCAGGTACTGCAGAATGTGCTAGTTCTGTTTTTCAACAGCAGTATTGTCCATGTTACCCTGTTTTAGTTTTATGGTGGCAAAGAAGGACACATCTTGATCTCGGTCAGACTGCAGGGCTAGAATGGTCTCCTCTGCAGCTTCTAGATGAGGATTGCCAACGCTTTTAAAATAAGCTAGAGTAAGGGGAGAAAAAAGTAATTTCAGTCAAAGCCAGAAGAATAAACCTTAGGGCACAAGCAGCACAGAAACACAGAGGATGCCCAAGACACCTAGGGTAGCTCAGCAAATTTAGACTCAGAAACTACAGCATGACAAGGAAGCCAACAGAAATATTCTGCTGCTTAATCATCTTATTAGGTGCTTTGGTATTTCTAAGAGGTTCTTTTTGCTGAGCCCTAAACAGGAACATATCAACAATTAAGAGCAAGCTCAGGAAGCTGCCACGTTAGAAAGTATTACAAAACATCTCCATACTTTACTCTGAGAAAAAAGGTAAAACATTTCTGGCATCTTTAATCAGAAATCAGATGATTTCTGGTTTTAAGGAATGATAATACAGGTAATTGGAGCAGCACATGAGATCACATTCTTTCCTAGCAAAACTGTTAGCTTAAGACTACAACAACAAAGCAAATCGCTTCAGATAAACCTTATAGCATCTGATACGAAGGGCCCTAGAGACAACTGCTTCATAAACACAACCATTTGAAATGTATCAAAATAACCTTTTGTGATGCTTAAGAAAAACGTATTTGCCATACACATCACAGCTACCAAAAATAACCACCTGCAGCAACGGTCAATGACTGCAGTTGTTCTTTCTCTACGCAAGGACGTAACTGCCCTCTAGCGGATGAAGTGTGAAGTTTGTCAGACCATAGAGGCCAGATTCTGGCTCTTCAGGAACGACCAGCAATTACTCAAAGACAGAAACGCCACTACAACACACATTCCTAAATCTACAAGCCCACACGTGAACGCAACACGCTGGATTAGCAGGCACAGTTCTGGTTTCAGTAGGAACAGAACCAGCCTCCTACCAGCTGAGCCAACTACAAAGCACTGCCCTGGCAGAGCACAGACAGCATTCAGGAGACATTTGTTTTCAAAGGAAACCAGTGACCACACCTTTCTCCAGTAAGGTCTGCCTTAGAGCCTTGGCGAGCAGAACCCTTACGTTTGGCACAGGATCTGACGCAAGACTTAACAGACTCGGGAGTAAGTGTTCAACAAACTGGTCGATGGGCATGCATTCCTCTTCCACCACAGCCTACAGGGTAAACATCAGAAAGCAAGATTTAGTTGAAAAAACCTCAAGCATGTATTTTCCAACCCTTTCCATCTTGTCCTTAATTTGGCCTATTAAAAAGTCAGCATTTAACTCTGCACAAATACACCTTATGTTGATGGAGGCAGTACAAGCTTTGAAATACTGTTGCAAAAAAAAAAGTTCATCTGCAGAAGACCCAATAAAAGCAGAGAAGTTTCTTTAAAGAGTGTGTTTTAGAAAATACTGCTCTCTTGCCTGTCATGGTCCTTTTGCCTTCCAACATTTAACCCTTTCTCCTCACTGCTAGCAAAATAAGCATTTTTGGTTTGGAAAGAGATAGGTGAGTAGAAATACAGAAGGAAATAGTTCCTGGCATTCAGACCCCACTGGTAGTTTGAAGAGCTCCTGTAAATTTTTATTCCAGCATATTGAAGTATTACAAAATGCCTCTCAATTTAGGACTTAACTAGACTAATGAGATGCCAGAAAGTACAAAGATCAGATATTTCATCTGGAGACACAGAACAAAATAAGGACCACAGCTTCAACTGGACAACCATGTGTCCAGCTATACTGAGGCCAGAGCAACTCTGCCACTCTTGTCAGCCCACAGAATGATAGAACCCACAGAAGGACAGAAAAATTTCTTGAGTCTAAACTTCATCAATGGCTGAAGTGCCTCAAACCTGTTCCAAATTAACTGTTATCACAGAAACACTGAAAGAGATTATTCCAACCTGACAAATGAAGGCAAATGCTTGTCTTCCAACCCACTTTGAGCAGTGACGAAACCGCACTACAAGTTCATTAATGAAGTTTAATCCCAGTGCATTTGCATTGTTTGCATAGAACTTCTGCAGTATTGCTACAACCTGTGAAGCAAAAGGAAGAGGAATGGGTGAAGTGGTGGTTCAATTAAGAGGTGAGACTTAACTTGTAACCCTTAGTTAAAAAAAACATGTTTTCATTTGAATCCTACCAAGGGACACCAAAAACTGTATTCAATATAATCAGCTTTCCCTGCAAGATATAGTAAGTTACTGTCCTTTTTCTGAAGAAAAGAAAGCATAAACTTCAAAAAAGCTGTTTGTTCAGGTGAAACAAAAACCACCAAAACAAACTAAACCCACCATTAATATAACACCCCTTTCCATGGGGCCATGAACAAAAAGAACTTCAAGGAATCTTTCTACTCTTTCAGGCCACCTATAGGATGATGTTCATGAAGTTCATAACAAATTTAATCATAAAGTTAAATCAACTTTGAGGAAAGATCATTTAACTTTTTTCCCCCCCCTCTCCCAGAACTGGGTGAAGGTGTCTCAAATCTTCTAGAAGCTGGTTTTCAACTAGTTGAAAATACATTTATCATTCACACACAACCAACAGATAAACATTTTAACATCTGTGGAAGTCTTGACAACACAAAGTATTTTTAAAAGTTTTCAATTTCACTGTATTCCCCCGCTGTACTGTACGCCACATTATAAAACCATGTCTGTATTCAGCCTACTTGAAAGCATGCAAAGTGATTTCAGGTATCACTCCATTATTTTCCTCCTCTCCTGCTAGGAGAGAACTGAATCCCTTACCAGTTTAAAGGAGATCCACCGAACTTCTGAAACTTTATCGGAGCAGAGCGTTAGTGCAATATGTCTTAAGTAGTCATAGACATCATTGGGATTGTAGAGTTCCAGTATCAGGATCAGCTGCCTGAAACACAAAGTGATTAATTCCAGCAAGTGCAACATCAACCTGCTCTGATTACACCAACTGCTAGGTGTAGGGAATGATCCCTTGGAGCCTCAAAAATAACATCATTATTATATAGTGTTTGAACAGTTTGTTCTTCTTTCTGCTTTCTAAAAAGCTCACATGTACTAGAAGATGCTTTAACCCATCAAGGGGTCCAAAGCAAGCTTTTATCAGAACTAGATGTACCATCAAAAATATGCCAAACAACAACAAAAGCTACAAACAGAAGTGCAAAGACGTTTCTTTGCAACCTCAGACTAATATCCTGTATGTTCCTGCAAAGGAAAATAAGCTATTTACGTCAGTGTAGAAATCCACATTTCAGAGTGCAGCTTCTGCCTCAGAACTGCACAGAACTCATTCAAGCCTCACCACTGCCAGCACGTTACAGCCATGCACAAACCCACCACAAAGTGACAGTTCTCCACTAGATGTCAGGGAACTGCCATACACTGTTTTAGCACTAGAGTGAGATAGAGCTGCTTGTGCTGAGCAGCAAAGGGAGATCAAATCCTCAGTAGCCCAAACAAAGCAACGAGATAAACATGAAGGTCAGGTTTTAGCTCCAAACTGTGCCTACGAACATTCTTTGGGTGCTTCAGATATCTACAGAGCCTGAAGAAAAAGAACTGTGGGATGTTACCCTGTCTCCATTATACACACAGTTATGTGGAAACACCAACTGCATAACTGAAGAACTGGATTTTCATGAACACTAGAAAAATTACTTTGAACATTAATTTCACTGACTCTTACAAGGCAGTCTAAAACTGTATAGAACCTGAAACCTGTTCAGTGGAACAGCATCTATGAGACTGTCATATTTCCTAATTTGCAAGCAAACCAGATCTCTGTTTTGGTATAATCAGACACCTAAGTTTCAGTCATGTTGAATTTGATTACAGCACAAACTGCCACCCCCACTGCCCCCCAAAACACACTCAAAAAACCCAATCCCCAACAGCCAGTGGCTTTAAGTTCAGTTCCTTAATAAAGCATGGTTGCCATCTTTTAGCTCCTAATTAGGGTGTAGTAAATTGTGAACTTAATTACCTATTCCCAAGTAAGTAATGTAGATTAAAAATTGAAAGTTAACAAAATTACATACTCTGCCAGTTCATAACGAAACCTCCAGTTCCTGCTGTTATCAGTCACCACAAATTCTTGAAGCTGGTAAAGATACTCTCGCCTTTTGTCTGCATGGAGTAGCTGAAGGAAAAACATTACTTGTAAAAAAACCTGGTAAGGCTCAATACTTATAGTTCTCTGGTGTGTTATTCTACCCATACCTACATGCAGCTTCCTACTTAATAGCAAGTCATCATTTGCAAGATGCTTACAAAACACTGGGCACAACTGGGTACCTGGACACACAGGACTGATGTCAGCAAGGCACAGTAAGTCAGCAGCTCTGAAAGGATACCCACCAAAGCACCATGTCTAGGTGTTACACTGAACAACTCAAACTAAGTATTTGCCTTTATTATGCAGTAGCTAGCCCACAAGTACCTGTTCTCTTTTCTCCCAGCCCCAAACACAAACTGCTTATGTTCTGACTTTGCAGCTAGACTGCAAAAAAAGCTACTTCCTTTGCAACAGCTAGGAGCATTTACAACCACATTTACAAAGGGGTTTCAGTTTTGATATTTTATTGGGATATGAGGCTGAAGAGAAGTGAGGAACCTTAAAACAACCCCAACAGACACTCACACAAAGTGGCAGCACTGCACAAAACTAAACATATAATTACAATGCCTGCACATCTCATTAAAAACCTCAACATAGCAGAGTCAGAAAAAATTATATTGTGAAAAAGTTTTGCTTTCCTACCTTTAGGAAGTCATACAGATGTTTAAGGACACCGATACGCACTTCATCCAGATCTTTCAAGAATCCATTGAAAATTGGCACCAGATCAGCAGCTGTTAGTTGATCCCCTAGAATAACTGCTAGCTCGTGTATGGAGAAAGCTAGTGTCCGACGCACCTTCCACTGCAAAGAGTTTAAGAACCAGCTTAGGCACCACAATTAAAATCAAGAAGCTTTTAAAACTACACCCATGTGAGAGCTGACAGCAGAAGTGAGAAGACCTCACCCATGTGTGGACTGAGAAGCAGAACTGGGTTAGATACACAACAGGAGAAAGTGTTAGTCATCGAATTTTGTATTTTTAGTGTACGTTCAAACCCCTTTACATATACTACATTGTAACTTCAGTGCAACAAACTGAACAGAAACACTACAGAATGATCACTACAAAGTATTTTTGGGTATTTTTACCTGTACATCTGAGGCCAGTGTCTCATAGGTATCTTTCAGGCAGTGCCAGTTCTGCCTGCCCAGCGTCAAGGCCACCCCAGGGAGACTGTATGCACAGTGTTTGGCTATTTCAGTATCAACAGTCTGGGCTCGAGCTGGGTCTGTCATTGACAAGTACTGGTCTAACAGAGGCTGAGGTATGATATCCTACAGACAGAGACAGTACATCAGCAAGGCATGCTTCAACACTAAAGACCAGAAAAAAACCATACCTGTTGTGCTACAGCAGTCTCTCACTATCAACCACATACTCCTTTTGTGCTCTAGCTTTACAAAGTGTAAGTGACCCCACAGTTATTTGCCCTCCCATTAGGGTAGAGCAGACAGTAATAGTCATTATTACTTTATCAAATGTTGCAACAAACCACTTCGAAATTTTCTGCTTTGCTGAAGACAAACAGCAAATCCAGTGACAGAACTGTATGGTCAGGGCCTACACTGGTAGCACAAATCATCTCTAAGGTGCCAAAAAGGCAACTGAATTTTTCTAGCTTTCCAACTTAAAGAAGTGTTCTCCTCAAACACCCACAGCACATCTTCATATTCTGCAACTGATCAATTGTAAAAGCTATCACTTTATCAAGGGTAACATGAACCTTAACTGTTATTTTAAATCACCTGTAATTTTGACTTGTCATCTTCAAATGGTGGATTAGTTTCTTGTTCTTTCTTTAAGAATACAGTGCTTCCTCTGTGTTGTTCCTCTGAGTCCTGTAAAAGGATGTCCTAGCTAGTGAAACAAATTCAACCTACTGCTCTTTGGGACATTACAAAGCATCACACTACTGAACATAGCAATTCAGATACAAAACAGCCTTTTACAGGCAAAGCCTTAGTCAGTGGGTTTATACAAGTGCAGAAAGACAGTTGTAGACCACAGCAAACACGATTAAGACCATAGCAGCAACAAGGGGAACAGTAGTTAGATTTACTTCTAAAAAAGTAACCTCATTTAACAGACACACCTCCCCCCCAACATTCATAAAGATTTTGGTTTCTTTATCCTTAAATAGTTTTTATTCTTGCCATGAATTTAAATTATATTAAACAAGACCACAGAGCAGTGGCTCCAAGTCAGTCAATACAGCAAAGCTCTACTCATTTTAAAGCATACTGCTGAAAATTCCACAGCCTATCAAATTATGAAGCATACACCTCTCCCTAAATATTGACTAAAAAAAGTTTAAAAGAATTGCAAAGTTTAAAAGACAAAAGAATTTCCAAGCTTCACACAGGTTTTACATGCAATTTTTGCTGACAGGTAAGGAGTTTGATTTTGTATTTCAGTTAGGTCCAAAAACATTAAATATTGCAGCAAGCAGTTCTTTTCACTTCTATTTGTGTATTATAATACAGAAATAGTAACCAGGAACTGTATATGTGTCATCAGCTGATTCAACCTCCTGTCTGGAGATGAAAAGACTAAAACTAGATTCATTACAGGAAGAGGTGAAACTGTACTTTGTACAGGTTTATTTCCAAATGAAATGCAGGACTACTGCAAAACTCTAACTGTTGAGTAATTTGTGTGGAAACAGAAATAATAGCCCTCAGTAGTTTTTCTTTCCTTCCTTTTAATTCAGTAGTATACAACAGTTACAGTATAGTAATGTTTAATGGCCTCAGAGATCAAAAGTGGGTCAATTATGCTGGGGCTACATGGCCACACAGTACTACAGCTAGTAAGAATTTGTTTCAGACAGAGCCCAATGCATTTTTACCGTGCTTTTCAGTGTACTGGTGGTTGATTGGTCACTGATGCTGTCCTGGGAGGCAGGGGATGAAAGAGCATCTTCCTCCAACTGGCTGCAGGAAGCATCTGAAACAGCTGTTTCATCTGCAATAGTTTTGCTCTGAAGCTTGCCACTGCTTTCTCCCATCTTTTTGGTCTCACACTCACCAACAGAATCAAACTGAGCAGCTCTGAGAGCAGCAGACAGCACTTGGACCTGAGCTGTATGAAGCAAAGAAAACTCTTTATAGTCTCCCTTCTGTACTAAAAAGCTTTAAGCTTTTAATTAGTTTATCTGAGAAGATTTTACAAAAGCCCAGTCTGAACTGCACAGAAATGGTATATTAGCAAAACATCTGCTCTTCAAAAAGCAGAGCATGCTTTTAAGGTGAATACTAGAACACTTCAGAAATAAGGGGCACATAAAACCATAGAAGGCAGAGGAACAGGTGACAGGCATGTTGTGTTTTAGCAGTTACAACAGAAGGGAAACAGAAACTAACATCCACACATCCTTATTCTGAGAAAGGATGCAAGACTGTTTAGGCTAAAGAAAATGATACAATGAAAAGGGGCATCATTAGTTGAAAATCTCCTCCACTTTTCTCCCATGTCTCTCCACATCCCTCACTTCTCACTGTATAGCTGTCAAACTAACATCAGTCCATCTTGTCTTAGTGCTACATATACTTTTTCCTCTTTTCATTCTATTCTCTGCCTTTTCTTTCTAAAACTCATTCACACTTTTTTCTCCATTCATCCATTTCAATTCCCATTTTTCCTTTTTTGCTTTAAGCTTTGATTTTTTTCACCTCCTCCTCTTTTAAATCTTTCCCTTGCTTTCTGATCCTTTGCCTCTCACACTTGAGGAGGTTTAGCTTTCCTGGTACCTTTCTGAATGGCCATGGGAAGCAACCTAGTCCCATTACCTCATGAATACTAAGCCAATTTAAACACAGTCAAGGGTTTTGTAAAGGCCAGGAGAAAACCTGCTCAGAGAAAACATGATTTTACTGTTACAGAGTCTCACCTTGAACATCTGGATCATTTATGTGCTCCTGTAAGCTTTCTAGAACTTTTTTTATTTCACTACTAGCGACACAGTTATTGCATGGCACAGAGCAGCTATCTTTGTGCTTTTCAGTCTTGAACTGAAGCTGCTCCAGATCCTGACTTATATCAGGCAGAGGAGGGCGCCAGTATAGAAACGTATTAAATACATCCTCAGCAGACTGTAGCCTTGAGTTCATTCCAGGAAAACTGCTGTCCTTAGTGGCATCTGTGACACCAGCAGCAACTTTGTCACCCTGAGACACATCTTCTCCAGGACTGGTACAGTAACCTGAACTTTCTTCCTGCATATCTTCATTCAAGTTCTCAACTGAGAGCTTTGTATTAACTTCAGCTGAAGTCTCCTTAGTTGAAGATTCTGGTTTGATTTCCATTGGTTGTTCTGAACTGGTAAGAGACACACATAGTTTCCCAAATAACACTTCACGTACTCAGGAACAGTATGTTTCAGTGAAACACTTCAAAGAAGACAGCATCAACTACAGAAGCTGATCTTCTCTGGAGAAAGACAGAATCCACATTACCACTATGCTTACCCTCCTCATGAAACAAAGTGATTTTTTTTAACAAGGCTACACTCAAACAGATACATGCACCATCCCACCCTTCACACCTTTTCTGGATTTATATGCTCAAGTTGAGATTTTTAGCTCTGAAGACCAACAAAAAGAATTATCTTCTTTCTCCCTTCCACACCACCATATCTTTCCCATGATTTTACCTGGACAACATGGCATTTGCACTGGAGGATGTTAAAGTTATATTGCTACTTGGCTGACAGGAATTCACATCTTGCACTGATGGTCGAATACTCAGTGTCCCATCTTCTCTAATGTAAAGACCAGCACTGGAAGGGTTTGCAAAGGTAGAAATGAACGGGCCGAGAGACTGAAAAGCAGCCTGACGAACCTGGGAGAGTATAAAGACAAAAGTCAGGATTCATGCAACTCCCACTCAATTAATGCTGAAAAATAGAAGTTTGGTTCAATTCTTTAGTAAGAACCAGTTAATTCCTGCTATAACAGCTTCATTTAATACTAAATATAACCACTTCTCAATTATCAACTAAGTGACACTAAAGCAATGGGTATCAAATTTGAAGGACATCACTGTCTACTCCAATACCTTTAACACAGGCAGCCTATTCTTAGAAGGGTGTTTACACATATAAAGAAAATAGCTGATAGAAGTTCTAAGTAGTAACAGAGAGGAAAATAAGATACTATCTTGTCTGATGAGATTAGATTTTAGTAGATTGGACTCTAATCCCAGAAAATTCGCTTTGGAGAACATTTACAGTACATTTCTGATTTGCCTATTATTTGTGTATGATCTGCCTGGGAAGATGCACCCATTACAGAGCAAGTTACTTACCCATCTGCATGTGTCACTAATAAGACTAATAAACAATGGGGATAGTTTGGTTCTTCGAACTTCTGGGGATGTTGTGTAAGACACTGCCATAAAGCATTCAGCACAAGCTTTTCTCATTCCCCAAACACTATCAGAACAGAGTTCAAAGAACTTGGGAATCTGCCAAAAATAAGCAAAATCAAAATGAAAGACTAAAAGATTGCAGAAACCAAGGACAATGATAAATCAAGAGAGATTTAAATGAGCAAAGAATATTGAAGAAAGAGACAGGTTAAAAACATACATTAATTGAAGCAATTGGAAAAACACTCTGCCTGCCATTTACTTCATTAGGATTTTATGTATAACTACATGCTCCCGGAAAAAAAATTGAAAGAATTATTAATGGCCTGAAATTGTAACTTGACTGATCACCTAGTTCAGGGAAAAATAAAAATAGAAACAAACAAATAAAAACCCCAACCCAAAAACAGTCGGTAATGCTAAAAGTAAGAGTGTGTGTATACATGCATATTCCACCTTAAAAGTGTTTTGCAAAACAAGAACTTTTCCACTTCTATTCACAGTTGTGCTATATAATTGCAACCAAAGCCTTACCCAAATCAGTTTAAAGAAATGCATGCACATTGATTAAGTTACAGAGAAGACAATGAAAGAACTCATTATTAAGCCTTTTGAACTGAGAAATACACATCTTGTGAATAGATTTTGATTTTTACATACCAGCAGTCTTTCTGTGGCTTCCCGCCCAACTGCATTACAAATGTCACCAAAATTAGCTGCACAAATCTAAGAAACAGAGACATTAATAACATTCTGGCTCTTTCAAGTGACTTAGTCCTATTATCAACTTCACCATGCATTATTTATCCCACATAACTACATGCTTGACTATTCAAATTTCAGACACGTAACTACATCCTGTAACGTTAACTCATTCTGAGCAGACTCATTAAAATAGGCTTTCCTAAGCCACAAGCTTTTGAAGAAATCAATAAAGGTTTCTGCATTAAGAGCATCATCTACTTCAGTAATCATTAAAAAGGACTAAAACCTACTTGAAAGTTTAAATTCCTTTAACAGCAGCTGTCAAAACTGAAGCAGGCTAAAATATAATACTAGGGGCAGGACTTAGGTGTACTGACAGAAGTATCCCTGTTATGACTGAGACTGGCTTAAGTGCTTTGCTGAAGCAAAGTTTAATCAAGGTCTCGATTTAGCACCGTTTACAGTGCATTACAGATGCTATAATTAAGGCAAAAGGGACATCCCCTCATGCTGGGAAAACAGGACTGTGTTAAGATAAGATTTATTCGTCCTATTTGCTTATTTAGAGGGCTAAAAAGCAGGTCAAATTTCCAACAAGTGCAGCTTGTGTTAAGGACTTGCTGAAGCTCTACATGACCCTTACGTCTACTTAAACATTTTAAGGCTTCTTATGCCACAAGTTTCCTTTTGTACTCAAACACAAATTAACACAGGTCAAAGGTTTACAATTTCTCCTTTCAATACTACCATATTAAGGTGATGATTACTATTTTAAAGAAAAGATGCCTCAAATATTCATTGCTTTTGAATTTCTCATTTTTCAATAAGATGGTAAAGTAACTTGTTTGCATCCTGTAAGAAAGCATGGGGGCTTAAAAAAAAGATAATGCAAAACTATGGAAAGCACAACATCAGTTTAACTGTTATACTCCAGACAATCACTAAGGAGTGTTACCTATTACTTTACTGAACCACAGAAACGACAACCATGTCAATAAATAAAAACTGCTCTTCCATATTTGAAGTACATCAGTCAAATTTATGAATAAATTTTTCAGAAAGGCATTCAAACAGCAACATACAAATTAATATACGTGTTCTACGTTTAAAGACTCACCAACCTTTCGCACTTGGAACAACTTCCCATCACTGCACAGCTCACAGAAACGAGGAAGCAGCATGTGCTCAACTGTTGTTCTGCTCAACACAGAAGCCATTTTACAGATTACCTAAAAAAAACCCACCAAAAAAAAACAAAACCAAGGGAATGTGCATAAGGAAAATAAAATTGTGAAGCTTGTAATCATGGCCAAATGTTTCTCCTCAAAATTACTTCTGAGAGCAAGAGAGCAGCTACCATCAGACAGATTTAACTGCTACACATTATTTGAGTTTCATACACCTGTTTTATGTGAAGCACAACTATAGTTTATAATAATTCTATGCCATTGTGACTGAACATTTCTGCATCTAACTCATTGTCTTTTTTCATCTAGTTAAATGTAGTTTTATAATAAATGCCTTTTCAATGTGTTTTGCAGTGTGGCATACACTAGCTACTTTGTACAGAGAAGACAAAAGTTGCATTGCATGAACCAGTATACAAAATCACAGTATTTAAGCTTATTAGAAATACCTCAAGCTTATGCATGCAAGTAAGCCCCTTGGCTTTAATAGGGCTGTTGAGACTCAAAAATAAGCACACTCCTAGCTCATTACAGGCTCAGACAACATGATAGAAGTTTGCCATACAACAGAAACAGGAGAGCAAGACCAATTATATGTGTGATCTAGGTATGTTTTACATGAAAACAGAAATTTTAGGAGTTAATATACCAGCATAACTAAAGTCAGCAACATGCTCACTAATTTAACTTTCCCTGAGGAACTGTTAATTGCAACCACTGCTACAAGCCATGTTTCTGCTGTGAAAAATCAGATGCTTTGGATTTCACGTTTTCTTTCAGCTTGCTATAATCCTTGTATTTGCAACAGTAAAAAAAAGTTCTACTCAACTGTTCTGCCTGCATCACCAGGATTTTAACACCTACACAACTACTGTCAGATTAACAGTAATCATCTTGCTGTTGTTATTTTTCCAAAATTATTGAAGCTTTCTACCTCTAACAAAAAAACATTTGTAGAAATGCTTGCCTTTGTAAGAGAATGTTAAGTAAGAACTAAGGAAGAATCCACTCAAGGCCTTTCCTACAAGTTTTCAAAACTCCTAAAAGGCATCTGGTACTCAAATGTCACCCTGGAAAACTGCCTAAGTAACATGCAACTCCCAAATAGTGAAGAGGAAAATCTAGCTGGTAAAACTGTTTTACAGGTCAAGTGTCAGGTATCAGTGCTGAAATGTAATTACACACCAGCAGTTTTCTGTGGAGACAACTGATTTCTTGAAAGCGAGCACAGAATTCTGTTTCTAAATGCTGAAGAATTAATCATTCACACTGTTACAATATTACTGTGAAACCTGGGCGAGCAAACATAAGGAACCTGTTGGAGTTCTTAAATAAAAATAGGCTGACAAGAGCCAACTGCATTTTAAAGTTAGCTGGCTACCACCCTGAAATAAAAAAAATGGTCTCTATAAACTTGAGCTTTTTCAAAATTTCAGAATAAAATTAAGTACTTGTGTTAAAACTAAAAACTGTTAAAAAGAGAACAAAAGCAATTCAAAAGAAAAAATAAATCAGAATTCTTCCAAGTTCACTTACATTCACTGCTTCCACCTTGTACTCATCATCACTCTCAGGAGCAGAGAGATCCAACAGAATTGGACACACTTTATTCTCAATGTCACTCTGAGCAACCAGATCTTGTTCTAGCAGTATAAGCAGTGCTTCTTGACCTGCCTTTCTAACCTATCAACATGAACAAAGTAAATCACTATAAAAATATTTACGGATACAAAAAATAAATCACAAAAGGCATGGTTTCAATGAACACACAGACACAAGTTCAGAAAAAACAGACACAGAAAAATTCTCTTGGTTTAAACATCATAAGAATTAGCAACAAATACTGAAGTTGAAGACAACTGTTACATAGCATCTCATCAAATTCAGAAACCAAAAAAGGAAGTAGGAGACAGGACTTAAGTCATGCCTCCTGTAACAGACTTCTGTGAATATGCTGCTAGTCAAAATCCTGCAAGTTTCCTACTGTCTGTTAAGGAAAGTATAAAAAATATTCAGGCCTCCCTATCAATGTGTGCTGAACCCGGTAAACCCAAAGCACTATATAAAAGCTATGTATCAATCAACATGGAATTTCTTATTATCTCTTCCTCATGCCTTACACTTGCTGAGGCACACAGCCTTCCAATGATTCAACTCATAGTGCCTGTTCATCCTACCTGATTGTTAACATCTGTGAGGTACCTCACTACTATGGGCATAAGGTACTCAAAAAATGCTGTTGGGAATTTTGGTCGGCTTTCTTGGAGAAAAATGGCGATTGGAGGTATCTGTTCCATCAGCTCTGTCCGTACAGTTGGTTCTAGTGATAGAAAAAAGTCAAAACTACATCAGTAAATATGATATTAAGATCAAGTACCTATAGAAAAAAAAAAGGGATTTTTTTGTTAAATGTTTTCACAACAGAGAAAATAAAAATACTCAAAGAAATATCACCAATATGTTTGCCCATTCTTAATGAGGAACTGAATAAAACAGAGCAAACAGCTTTACATAGATCACCAAGATCCAGAGACATGGGATCAGTTCCCAAATAAATCCGATAAACTAAGAACACTAGCTAGAAAACCAAATCACCAAACATACACACAACTGTTCTGTGCTACATATGATATATTCAAATGCAATTATTTCCCTGAAAAATGGTACTTTGTGCACCATACTAAGTAAAAATCATTTATATATGTGCCATACATAAACATATATATAAAATAAATATTAAGTATTATGCATCTACCATATGAAATACTACTGCCTAATGTACTGCAGCTTAAGTAAAATAAGTTACAAAATTTTTAAAAAGCTCAACACACCCACAGACAAAACACAAACAAAAAGCCTCCCCAAAAAAACCCTGAGCATTCAAACCTGCATCTTCAGAGAGCCTGACCATTATTTCCATTACAGTCAGGAAGTCGTCTTCATTATTACTGAAATCTCGAAAGACATCCAGGAGACCTCTGGCAATAATTTGCCTGTGAAGCAAACAACATTAGTTGCCTTTATATCTTGCCAGCAACATGCAGATAGAATAGAAAAGGAAGTAATAAGTTTAAATTCACACCTTAAAGATCAAGCTCTTCTCTGAGCATTCAGACTTATCGGTTATATATATTGTTTCTCCACATACCAACAAGAAAGATGGAGTTAAGAAATTGAAATAACCAAGAATTAAACCCTCTTTATATGGATATGTTATTCAAACAGAAATAATATTAGGCACATGCTTAGGAGAATAATAACAGAAGCAGTGACACTTAACATCCACAACACTATCAGACTTAGTTATTGACTGTAGCTGTGGCACCTTACCTGTTAAATATATTATCACTGAAGGCATATTTTTCTAGCCGAGCCAGTGGAGTTAAGTAATCTTGTCCAGGAATATCCAGGAATGCAGTTATCCTCATGCTATCGCAGTCTGGTCCATAATCTTCAAATCCAACTTGGAAGACAAGAAGAGTAACACCCCCCCAAAAAAAAATTAAAATCCAATAGTCAAAAAAGCTCTGACACCTTAAAGGGAAGTCTATACTATTTCATAATGCACTCTAAATCTGCCAGTGGGTTAAATTATGTGTGCATGCAATTCCATGCTTTCTGATATAACAGTTTCTTCAGAATGATGTGGCTATACCTTAATCAGGACAATTAAGCTTCAGTTCTACTCTTGCTCTTACTTTAGAGATTTTATACTACAAATGCTTTCCTAAAGAATACCTTGATCTGAAATCTGGCACAATGAACTCTGGCTTCAAACTGCATCAATACACATTATAAATCACTTTTTGTATTTAAAATCCTCTATTACCAAAAGGTACCAAGACTCTTTTTCCCACAGAAATATTCTTATTTTGCACATAACACTCTGCTTTCCAATTATTTAACATGTGCCAAAATGTTCTCAAAAACACAGCTCTGTATATATAATACAATGACAGCCATGTAAATCTCAATTCCACGGTTGACTACAATACTACACCTGGGACTAAGTCTGTAAACATGATGGACATGCTGAATTTTGCTACTTGGAGTAGTTCTACTATTCATTTAAAGTAGCAAAGCACACACCAGTGCTTCTAGGACCAGCAGGAAAACAGCACAAATTACTTATGCTCAGGAGCAAAGAGTTAAATACCTGAAATTTTTTCCACATGCTCTCAGTATACATTAGTAAGGAATGGTAGTGGCTGAATCCATTTTGTATTCTCTCAAGAATTTTAATTTTCTTTTTCCATAAAATGAGAACGTAGATGTACTCAGAAGTTTCAGAATACACCAGAATACTAGAAAGTTACAGAAAACTAACAATCTAAATTAAACTTATATAGGTATATATATATATGTAACTTAGTTAAACTTATCTAGTGTTCTTTCACAGTTGAATCAAATATTTTCTCCTCTAATTTTATCAAACAAGTAAGCTTGAAATCTGCTCACCTACAAACAAGAACGTGTGTGACAGTATTCACAGTTGCCTTCATTTGACAGAGGCACAAAAGCTGCTTACAGCCTCTAAGAGACATCTACAGTAGCATCACAGCATTTAACTATGCAAATTCTACATTAGCTAGTATAACTGTCCACTTATGCATTAGTCTTTAGTGTTTTGTATTTGCAGAGTGCAACAGTTCCACGAACACTTATTAACTTCATGACTCAAACCAGAGTTTTACCCACAAGCATGAAACTTCTTAATCAATTTACCAAAGCAATTTGTTACTGTCTTGGCTGTACAGCCAAAGACTGAACACTACTGAAGAACAAATACCTACCTGCTAGCAATGGTCAGCCCTGGTTCAAGACCAAAGGCCCTAACAGGAAGTTTGCATTTATTTCCACTGTCTGCTCTTTACAGAGCAAAAAGAACTCAACTAACTAGCTTGGATTTGGGTTTGGTTTTTTTTGCTTAATACAGAAACAGAGTAAAGCAGAAAGGTAACTGGAAGCAATTCAGAAAGAACCAGTCAATTCAAATAACTAAACATTCATTAGCACTATCAAGGGTTTCCTCTAGTCAGGTTTTGTTACATTTTGGTTTTTTCCAACTTTTAAGTAAGGTGCTGCAGCAACAACTCTTGCAGCTCTTCCGCTAGAGGAACCCACTGTAAAAGTCTTTAAATCAGCATAAACACATTGAAACGTATCAGCTAATGTCCCTCTTGCTTAACTCCTGTTCAACACACATACAACATCATACGAAGTGATGACTTCTTACAAAATTCTTACATTTACTTACTGCAGCAAGCAATAACCTCTAGTACCTAAGCAACTGCTTATGGTGTTATCCATATTCAAAACCCTAAATATTAAATGTGTATTTCAAGCACTACCTTACACACTTGCTATACTTTTATAGATTTTTAGCTTTTCAGAGAGCCAACTGCAATAAGGAGGATGTAAGAAAAACACTAAAGACATTTTACAATACAGATAAAATGTGTATTTCAAGCACTACCTTACACACTTGCTATACTTTTATAGATTTTTAGCTTTTCAGAGAGCCAACTGCAATAAGGAGGATGTAAGAAAAACACTAAAGACATTTTACAATACAGATAAAATGTGTATTTCAAGCACTACCTTACACACTTGCTATACTTTTATAGATTTTTAGCTTTTCAGAGAGCCAACTGCAATAAGGAGGATGTAAGAAAAACACTAAAGACATTTTACAATACAGATATAACCCAAGAACTCTTAAAATACAGTTAATCTCACCATTTACATATCTCTTACATTGCAAAAGATTGCAAGCTTTTCTAAAAATTAATCAAAATACAAACATCACTTTTTTCCCCTGCCAACTACTCCTAAAACGCAGAAACTAACTGATAGCAAATACATGTAAGAGCAGCAACAAAATCCCCCAGAACAACCGCCCACTCACCCACAGAAGTGATGTACCTGCACAACTTTACAGAATAAGTCTCACTTGTATTCTAACATTTACCCTGATGTTCCCACAGACAACCTTCTTCCTAAGTTAGTTTATTACTTTAAGTTTAGTTTATTGATTAGTTTATTAGGTGGGGAGGATATCTATCTATTACACATTTTCAAGCACTACTAAACAATAATGGTTTTGTAGTAAGCAAATGGTCTCTCTAACATCAATTTTCATTTTTTTAAATGGACAAGTCAATCCAGCATACAAGGAGCCAATGAAACTACCCCACATATACAGCTACTCAGTTAGCCAGACTATTTTCCAATATTTATTCCCTCGATTAATATCTCTTACCAGGCAGTTCAACTCTATTCCTATTAACACAACTCTGGACTGTACTGGCTTGAGGTGAAGCTGTCGCCTGGTCTAGGACCCGAGACATGGCACGTAACCTAAACCCACTGGCTTGGTATTAGCCAACTAGGGTACAACAGGGGTGTTTCTTCTTCTCCTGCTGCAGAGGTGCGCTGTCTCCTGCTGAGCACCTGTGCCGCAGGGATGCGGGAACAGCGAAACACACGGAGACCTCACCAGCCTCCACAGCGCTCACAAGTCTCACCCGTTTGAGCGACAGCAGCTAGGAAATCCCTTCACTGCTCCAGGCTTGTTTCCACCGCCAACAACAGCGGAGCTAATCCCCAAACCACCGCCAGCCGGACCCGTTTTCTCTTCCTAGCGACTGACCGCGGGGCGTTGTTGGAGGAGCTGTTTACACCGAACCCCACAGCTCAGCAGCCTCTTGAAGCTGCGAGGATGGGACTAGATCTTCGCGGTTCCTTCCACCCTACGGTCCCTCAGAAGGCCGGCTTCCAGACACCACCCCGGCGCCCGCGGGTCCTCCTTCCCCGGCGGGACAGCAGCTGCTCCCTCAAACCCCTCTTCAAGAGGCACGGGAAACCTCAGTGAGATAAATCTCCAGTGCTTCAACAGCTGACCTATCAGCCACAACTTAAAAGCTTATAAAGGCCTCCAGGTGAGACGAAGGCCCGCAGCTGAGGGAGGGAAGGAGTCTGCTTCCCCTGTCAGCACCGCGCTCCTGCGGACGTGCAAGTACATCCTTAACGCGAGAGCCCTAACACCCTATGAGCCTTCATCTACAAGCACAACTACTATCAAAATCCTCTCTTCGCCCTAACCCGCATAAAA
The DNA here is from genome assembly GCA_013399135.1 of Heliornis fulica. Classification (NCBI taxonomy): domain Eukaryota; kingdom Metazoa; phylum Chordata; class Aves; order Gruiformes; family Heliornithidae; genus Heliornis; species Heliornis fulica. Next base: position 1,078,555 of record VXBZ01008964.1, read on the forward strand.
ACGCGGAGAAGGAAAAGAGGGCGGCAGAAGGACCCCGGGATGGGGAAGCAGGGAAGGGCCTAAACAGGGAACAGAAAAATAAAAAAAAAAATGCAACAGTTACTCACAATCATCTAAGTCATCCTGCAAATCCACAAAATACAAAGGGATCCCTACAAACAAAAACAGAAGAGAGATGCCGGGGAGTTGGTTTCGAGAACTACGGTGAAGACAACAGCAGCCCCAAGCGAGCCGCACCAGGACCCCCCGCCTGCCCGCCCCACTTACCGGCCATCTTGGAATGGACATGGGCGAGGAGGAGGGGAGCGACAGGGCAAAGGGAGGAGCACGCCGGTACTTCCTGCCCGCAGGACAGCCCACACACAACCGGGCCGCTACCGGTTTAATATACAGCTGCTGCCAAGGAGCGAATCGCTCCTCAGTGTCCACCACTGTGTCCTGAGAGGGAAGAAAAGCGCGGCGGGTAAGGGGAGGGGGTGTAGTCAGGTGACTCCGGCGGGCCGCCCAAGATGGCGTCGCCTCCGCGGAGCCTGAGGAGGAAGGTTTACTCGTAACCACGGCGTAGGGGAGGCGGGGGGCTGTCCCCGCAGGCCTCAAGTGTACGTGAACCTCGGGGAGGGATATGATCGTTCAGGGCTGCGTCTCAAGTGCTCGTTAGAGGTGCAGCCTGCCCGGCCATGGCTCTGAGGGAGCTGAAAGTTTGTCTCCTAGGGGTAAGTGCTGCGCGGCCGGCTTTCCGCGGGGCCCTGGGGAGGAAGCTTGCTGAGGGGTTGGCTTGAATGGATCTTTCTGTGATGGAGAACTCCTGCGTGAGCCCTGGAGGGGGTTTGAGGGTGAGGGTCCTTTCCCCGCTGCCGGTGCGTCCCGGCTGTCCGTCCCGTCCCTGAGGAGATCGGGCGGCCGGAAGGCCCTTCCCCTTGGCGGGGGGAGGCGTTCTCCTGAGGTAAACACCGCTCCTCATTTTCTTCCCTGTGGTATCCCCTAAAAAAAGGAGGAGGCATGACCATCTACTGTGTGTTTTCAGCTCCATCATAAGCCGTTTCGGGCTGGGAGTTCACAAAATAAATGGAAACGCCTGAAATATAACTTGGGGGGAGGGGACAACTTTTTTGTAAGACCGTGTAGGCTTGGAAAGTGTTGCAGGTGGTGGAAGGGGACATCAAGAAAACCAATAGAAGTTTTATTTTTTAAAGTTAAGGCTATAAAGCTGTATGTTGGCTTGGTTTGGGAGCTTCTGTGGAGAGTCTCATGTTGCCTCCACCTGTATCTAAATCCTGTGTTGTACAGAGTATGACAGGATTGTTTTCTACTTCTGAATGGCTACATTGCTTGTCAGAGGGGAAAATGATGTGTTTCTGTGCCCTTCATGTTATGAAGATGTTTGGGGTAACTACTAGCTATTGTTAGTGCTCACCTGACTTGAGAAACCTTATTGCGTGTAAGAAAAAGAATAAGTATGCAGGAAAACTGGTCCTTGAATTCTGAGAGCCAGGGACTGTGCGTTTCTGTCTGTAAGATTTCCTCTGCTTGAGACTGTGAACACTTAAAAATACATTAACTGGGAAAATATGCTTTTTTTGAGAAAAAAAAAATTGAAAAGATAAGTGTGCATACTGTATTCAAATTTATTACGGTGTTCAGAAGATTCAAGGAAACAGAAGCCTAAAGCTTCAGTTAACCAGTTCCTCTGGTTTTTATCTTAAAATTTTTGATAACTAGGGTAAAGACAAACTTTTTGCTTTACATCTTTCATCTTAACTGACCTTTTAAAATGCCTTAACTGCTATTGAGAACTGGTTTAACATAGTAGTTTGCTAAGTTATTGCACTCTTAAATCTGCCTTTTTTTTTTTAAAGTCATAGAGGAGTGGTGCAGATACAATCAGACAGGACCCAGACTTTTCATGCTATGTTTCCTCTTTTACCATTTATAGTGCTGTAGAGTTGTACTAGAAACATGTTTCAGGTGTGTCACAGAAGAAATTTCAAGTCTTTCATTAAGCAGGGTGGGACAGCATTAGTCAGAGGTTGAAATGCGTGTGTCACATTTGCATAATTTAATGTACTCCATTGACTTGCAAAGGTGGACTACCATGCTCAATTACTGCATATTTTACTAAAAGTCTTTCCTACTCATGTTCAAATGCAGCTTGTGCATTTCTTTGAAAAAAAAAAAAAAACAAACCCTAAAAAACCCCAACATTTTGGAATAAGCACTAGGAGGCAGGAATGCAGTTTTTTTTATATTAATTCATTAAAAAAAATCTTAATTTTGTTTAGAAAATGAACTTATCAGAGACCTTTCATTTTTTTTCTACTTGACGAACATAATACCTGAAGTATTTCAGAATGTAATTTCTTTGAGATCCTCTGTAGGAGCTTGTTGTTCATGCACAATGTATCGCAAGATTGGAAGATAAAGGATCAGCTGTTTATGGTAACTAATGTTTCTCTCATCTGTTTCTGTTTTTAAGGACACTGGCGTTGGCAAATCAAGTATTGTATGGAGATTTGTAGAAGATAGCTTTGATCCTAACATCAACCCCACAATAGGGTAAGAAACTAAATGAAGTAACTGAGTAAACCCAAACTGTATGAATATATGTACCTTCTGCTCAGATCACATGATGATTCTCCATGTGTGGCAGCTAAATGTGGCAATAAGAAATGGCTGCATCATTAATTAGCTAATGAAATACACTCCTACATTTCATAAGGTATTCCACACTCCGACTTTTACTTTTGTGTGTAAGATCAGGACCCACATTGTGTTGCTGACTTCAGCTAATAAAATCTTGCTGTTCTGGGCTGTCAATAAGTTACACCGTAGATGCTTCCACTGAATTGTTAATATGATTGCCTCAAAGGTAAGGATATTTGAAAGTTGATCCTCAGTGTAGCAGTGTTACTGAGCTCAGATCTTCAAATGGGTAGAAGGAAGGGGGAAATCAGGAATTCTTGGAAGTGGTTGGATCTGTTTCTTATTTATTTTGCTGTCCTTTTTGGTTTGCAAATGTCTTGGGGGTTGCTTTGCTCAGAAACAATTCTTTTTACAGTAGGACATGATTTCACTTGAAGCTGAGAAGCGTAGGGGGGATGTCAATGCAACTTCCTGTCTCAAGTGTCATATAAGCTTCACTACAGCTTTGACCAAAAAAGATCCTACTGATAAAAATCAACTGTGTGTCATCCTGTCTTTCTAAAAAAAAAAGTGGTTCCTATGATATCTATCTCTCCTGCTCCCAACTCCCCTTCTTTTTTTTTTTTTTCTAGTGTTAATACTGGTATCAAATAGCAAAATATGCTGTAGAAAGTATGTTTTAATTTCCCTGTTAACAAAGGTAGCTTTTGAGATGGTGAAGTAGTGTTCTTGAAGTAGTGGGTCTTGAATACCTCCAAAGAAGGAGACTTCACAACCTCTCTGGGCAGTCTGCCCCAGTGCTCTGTCACCCACACAGTAAAGTGTTTTTCTCATATGGAGATGGAAATTCCTGTGTTCTTGGAAATTGGGTCAGAAGAATGGGAATATCACATGATACCAATACATTAGCCACTAGTAATATGGGAAATATCTACTGTTAGCCATTGTGTTCATGCATGCAGCTCCTGGGGGAGGTTAAAAAAAATAAAATTAGTCTGCTTAATGGTGGTAACACATACTGAGGTTTTGCAAACATGAGTGGTGCCTATTTATTTGGTTGGGATGCTCTGCTCCATAAACAGACATGTCACCAAACATATAGACTACATGAGTTAAAGTTTTGAGTAACCAGTGTGGAACTGGCACTATGTCTCCAGTTACATGTGAACTGCAGCTTCCTCAAGTCTTCAGCTTTTGCCTCCTCACAATGTTGAGAATACATTCTGCTTTTCCTGATCAGCATACATCTCTCTATACCACAGGATATCCAGTCTTGCATTATAACATTAAAAAGGATTTATGAATTAATATAAAAGTACTTTTAAGTGCATCTTGTCATGTAGTTACAGTGCTAACTTGGCTGGGAGAAGCAGCTAGGAAATTGAGTAGGGGAAATACCTGTTTTCTTAGCAGGAGTCATTGAGGATAGCTCTAGTTGGAAGGTTTTTGTTGACACAGAAGTGTTTTGCTTGAGCTGTTTTGTTCTCTTTTTTCTTAATTTTTTTTAATTTGTTTGTCATAATAAGAGCTTCCACGTGTCAAATAATTTCAAGAAGCATTTGACCTCTATTGTCATCTACTATTTCTGATGCTTATTTCTAGTGTGAATTATAGCAATACAGCTGTTTGGTTCAAATCAACTGTACAGAAATGTTGTGGTGTTTAGAACCAAGTAAGGTAAAAAAAATTATGATATAGGAAATTACTTCCATATTAGCCCAGTAATTCAGAATTTGCAGCAGCCATCAGGAAATGGAAGTCTGTGCTGTGCTTTACAACAGATATGCCTATCACTTTATTTACCATTGCTCATTGCTAAGTTATGTTATATAGTTATCTGTGTTGAAATGCATTGCAGTTAAGACTCCTTTTAGGGATGCTCCAACTCTAGTTTCTTAGGAGCAATCAACTTTGGAGGTTGATGTACTCCTTGGCAAACCATCTGAGCTCAAGGAATGCTGAGAAAGTTGCCTCTTAATAGTTGAAAGCATTGTTTAATTGTGCATTTTTTGTTTTTGTAATGTAGACAGCTGTTTTGTCCTTCTGTGGACACTACTAAAATCGATACCCTGGTGGTACTTAAGTTTAGTCTTGGACTTAGGTATTTAGTGTTGTTGATCATGCTGAAAGACTCTTGCCCTCAGAATCTACAGCAGACTTAGCATACTATAAGGAGCTCCAGTACCAGCCACCTCCAGGTCTCATACTCCATTCAGTCCAGAAGCTGTTCTGCTGTCAAAAGTCTACACTATTGTCAAATGACAGGAGTTAAGCATACAAAAGGCATTTTGGATCATAATCCAGGATTTAAAACGATTAAAATACAATATTAGATACCATATTTATATCTGTAGTTCCTATTCTACAATGAGTTGAACTCAGCGTTTGGCTTTTGTAGGAAAAGATACACCTACAAGTAATAGAGCAAAGACCTCCCACTTGCGAAAGATTAGGCTTCTAAATTCCTGTTTCTTTTAGGAATTTCACTGATTCATGTAAAGCAGATCAAGTAAAGCATGAAAGCACTTAATAGTATTTGCAGTGTTTTAGTGTTGAAGGACTGGAAGTTGGGAGGGCAGCTGGAGATCATGAAGGTTTTTTTTTCTTGTTTGTTTGCTGGAAATACAAGAGCCTCTGTAGACTGAAGTATGTAATCACAGGCAGGATCTGGGAGTGCAGAGTGAAGGCAACAAGCAAGTTACTCATTGATTTTTCTGACATTTTAACACTTAGCAATAGTGATATGAATCTACGCTATTTTATTCCCAAGTATGGAGTTACCAGCTTTTATCTCAATGTTAGTACAGAGATAGAAAATCTGATAACAAGAGGGAAAGGTTTGATCTCTTTCCCTCTGGAAGTTGCCAGTATACACTGAAGTAATTTGCTGTAATGATTCCTCTTGAGCTTTCTGATTATTTTTTTTTGTCACATGTCCTTTGTTTTTATGCAACTTACAAACCAAAACAGCTTCAAACTTGTATTTGTGTTCCTTCTGTTTTGCTAGCTGAATTTTATCCTCTGAAAAGAGATCTCCTCCTCTGAGGCCCTTTGCCTTATTAATTTCGGACTTCATATATGAAAAACCTCATCAGGTTATTTTTGTGTGTGTAAATCACTTTTACTGGAATGTAAACATTTTAAAAGGTTCATGGTGGTAGTTCTCTAAGAACAAATTACTCATGTTCTGAAAATTATAACCTTTTTTTCCCCCCCAGAGCCTCATTTATGACCAAGACTGTACAGTATCAGAATGAGCTGCATAAATTCCTAATTTGGGATACAGCCGGACAAGAACGGGTGAGTAGAATCAGTATCTGTGGAGATAGTTCAGACTAGAGTTGGGGTTGATTTTTCAGCCCTGCCCTTGAAAGTCACAATGTTTTACAAGCATCTATCAGAATGTGTGTTTCTGTGAAGGTTTCTGTCAAGATATGGATGCTCTAAGTATGTTTTCATTTTTCATTATTATCACTGTTAAAGTACAAAGTTCAAGATGATTGCCTAAGTAGAGGAATTTATAAAACAAAAGGATGAGATTTCACAGTAAGGGTGTGCCATTCCAAAAGAAAACAAGCTGGGAGTGGGGCAGTAAAGCCAGCAGCTGTCTCTAATACCACGTCTAGTTGAGTTTTAAACCCTGAACTGTGATATTTGCAGCCAGTGCAACGGGGAGTATGAGAATCAAAGTGAAGTGAATGATCATGTTTCATAATACAAGACTCTGATTCTGGATGCAACTGCTAACACATTGTTAGCTTTGGTGTTAAGATTATTAGTGTGAGCAGCAAATAGGTTTAGACTTTGAAAAGTACTGTATAAAGCAGTTATGGATGATAACTGTTCTCCTGTTTAGTAAAACATTACTTCTCAAATCTGATCATGTTAGAAGCTATGTCAAGAAATTAATTTTCAAGTTTTGATTTGGTTGTTTTAAGATATTTTTTTTTTATTTCTTCAGCATGCGTGGTTCTGAGGGGAGGCAACAAAAGCTTTCAAGAAAATGACTAGACAAATAGAATAAGTTACTTTGTATGACTTTTATTTAGAATTTAGAAGGAAAACTTTGGTTGTTGACTTGCTTGCTTATGGATTACTAGCAACAGTGGTAGACATTCTAGTAGTTGTATTAACACTGCTTATTCTTGCAATTTCCTGATTTTACTGGCAATTGTTAATTGCTCATGATGAGTTCACTCAGGTTGTGAGCTGTCCTCAGTAAGAGTCAGTTTGATCTGATTAGGTTATTTAGGATAGTAACTGGTAGATGCAGCTGTACTAGTTTTCAGGATTGGCTCAAGAAATCCCAAGCAAATAAAAAACTAAAAGAACCCAACAACCGCAAACAAAAAACCTGCTTGCAAAGGCTGACATTCGCGTTCAGACCACTTGACCTTTTGGAGTTGTGGTGGAACTGACTTCCTAGCTTTTTAGCTCGTTAACAGCTTTGTTGGCTAGAAAGTAGCTCAAGTATATTTGTATTGCATTTCATTGCTCTAAATTTTGAATGACAATTTCCTCCCAGCAGCATATAAAGCAGGTTTATGTTGTCAGGTTATGCCCAACAGAAATACCAGAGTCTTTCAGTAACTCTTGGTCAGTCAGTGTTTGCTGTAAATAGTTCAAGTGAGCATCCTAGCCCATTCTGAAATGCCAGTGCTGGAATGTGAGTAGTCTGAGAAGGAGAGTCTGAATTTGAGAGGCTGGTACTCTCAAATGGAAAGCTTTATAAACATGCCTGCCACAACTTGACAAGAAACATCCATTACATATTAGCATTCCATCCTGTTCACTTTAGCTGTGTTTGCAAGCAATGGGAGAATGCTTTAATTTGGATTCAGCCTGCTACAGTCTGAGGAAGCCTCTCGGCACAGAACAAGCTTGTTCCTTGGCTTTCTGTTTTTCAGACTGAGTGATATCTCTCTTCATTTTCTTCCAACTTACACAATACCTTTCTTGAAATCAAAAAAAGGAAAGATGACTTATCACAGCTCTTGGGTCAGAGCCCAGATATCTGTGAAGCTTATGCTCTACACCTGAGAGAAATCACTGTGAGGCTCCAATGTATCCAAACTGGTGAAATGGGAGCAAGTATACTGACTTTTAAATGAAGCCAATATCTTCATAGATGTTTCTTTCTCCAGAACAGAACAGCGCTGTCACTTAGAGCTAGTCACAAATGTTCTGTGTACATGCCTTGCCCTGAAATCTGTAGCACAGTTTTCTGGTCATGTAAAACATCTGACAGTGAATTACTGACAGGATCCCCTCTCTGGTGGTCTGGAATACCAAATGTGTCCACACTGTTCTAGGAACTGAAATGTCTCTGCTGAGCTGTGTTCTGTAATGCACAGAAGTTGTAGGCCTGCCTTCTTTAGGAACATTTGCTATTTTTCATGTCAGAAGCCCAGTAGTGAAGAGTTTTATGCTATTCTGTGCAACCCCTTGTCCTAAATGGCCTGGTAGCTATACTCCTAAAGGTGGAACTGGTCTCTGATGCACTTCACAGCTCATTTCCCTGCACGTATTCCGTATTTCTTCTCTCACTGCTTTTACACTAAGTGTGTAGGAGATTACTTATAGCAGTTAGGATTGTTGCATTCTTACCTGACAACTTCGACAATTTCTCTGGATAATTACATTATGTCAACTTAATTCTGTCGGAACGGACATTGGAGGCTGGAGGGCAAGCTGAAGTCTTTGGAAAAATAGCATAAGGAAAATTCAGGATTTTTTTGTAACATCTGTTTTGTTAGCGTATTTTATCTGCTGACTGCTCTTAGGTGGAAAAAAGTACCTAAGTTAGCAGGCAGGAAATGGGAGTAATAGAAAAATCAGTAAGTGAAACTTGCTTTATTCCCCATGTCAATAGACAAATAATCAAAAAATTAGGTTGCAGCCAGTCCAAATGGTGGTTTACCAAATATGTTTCCCTTTACATTTTAGTGCTTTGGAGGAAGAGAGGGATTACGTCCCAACATGAGCTGAATGTCTGCCCATGTTTCCCTTTCCCACTATTAAATATTTTTATATTCTGTACTTTGTGTTTGTAATCCTGTTTTCAAAATAGAATTTGAGAGCCAAAATGTAAATGGTTTGGAATTCTGCTTTATTGCAAGATTTTCATGATTTGTAATACTGCTCTCAGTTGAACTGTACAAGGCAAAAGGAAATTGGTATTTTATTAGAACCAAATAGGCCTTTATGAAAAACTTTTTTTTTACCCTGACTAATAAGATGCATGAAAGCTCTAAAACACATGCTTTCATCGAAGCAGTATGTGCAGTTTACTCTGCTCTGAATGAGAACTTTTGTTGCTGTATCAATTGTCTGGTTCTTTTTAAATTGGCAGAAGATCACACTTTTTAAGAATGCTTGATTGATATTTTTGATGCAACTTAATCATGTGCTCTATCACTTTTTTCAGTCCTGGATTCATAACACTCTGCCTATGCAAAGGTACAGGTCTGGTTTATACCCCGCAAGTGCACTGCCAATCAAATACGCCTGCTCTATGTTTAATTCTGAAAATAACAATAACATTACTGTAGCCTTTTACTCTCCTTAAAGCTCTGTTTGCAACAGGACACACAGCTGTGGGCTTTTGCTGCTTTTAGTGTTAAATGTCCCTTTAGTTTCTGAGGAAAAACCCAAGCCATGAGTTGGATTACAAAGAAAGCAACATTTCTAGCATGTAAGGGTGCCACGACTGATTGATCCATGGGGCTAGAGGTTGACACCAACTTCCAAACACTTCAGATCAGCAATAATGTATGCTGGGTTGTTTTGGAATTCTTTTGTCCAAAAATCATGTGTGTTTTAAAGAAGATGCAAGTTCAACTTTGTGCATTTTCCCCTTGCTTGGTGTTTAAAGTCCAGCATGTATCTTGCGGGTTTGTGTCTGTGTGTACTCTATGGTCTTTTAAACGAGAGATTCTAATCTAGTCAAAATAAGGTCAAGTTTGCCTTCCTGCTTCTTGTAGTAGGTGTGCTGCTGATCCCAAAGCTATGTATTAGTTGGCCTTTATAAAACAATAGTTGATGGAAGTTTATGTACTCTGCTGCACAACCTCTAATTGTAAAAAAACGTTTTCCACTAATGTGAAGTTTAAAGCTAGTTTTCACGTCAGTAATAGTAAGGAAATCGTGGAAGTCAGTGAAAGATCCGACTCAACATGTATGGTGTCTTTCTTTCAGTTTCGAGCTTTAGCCCCAATGTATTACAGAGGGTCAGCTGCAGCCATTATAGTGTATGACATCACAAAAGAGGTAAGAAATTTGATCTTGATCCAGTGTTACAACTTCTGGTTGGATTGTTTGAGGTTTTCTTTTGTGCTGTGGGCCGTTTTTGACTCCTAATTCTTTCTGTTTTTCTCCACATTAGGAAACTTTCTCCACTTTAAAGAACTGGGTAAAAGAGCTTCGACAGCATGGTCCTCCAAACATTGTTGTAGCTATTGCAGGAAATAAGTGTGATCTGAATGATGTAAGGTAAATAAGCATTGACAGTTTAGAGGTTTTCACTTAAGCTGTCTAAGATTTCAAAGCAGGTAGAAAAGATAGAGCAGTTTAAGCTGGTTTGCACTACTACTGTACTTTTGATCTTTCTACTGTCGAAAGATTTGATAAGTCTGCCCTTGAACTTGCCCACTTCCTCCCCTGGAAAGTGTTGGTGTGAGTACATTTGTGATTGGGCAGTAAATGAGGCTATAAAATGGTTCCAGGTTAAACCGAACCATTTAAAAACCAGCAAAACTGATCCAAGAGTTTTGTCTTGCTCACACCGTGAACACTTGCTGGCATGATGGAGGTGGGATAGCAGGGTTAGGAACAAGCAGTTTACAGGGGGGCAGGATTACTTTTTTTGTGGTTGCAGTGCCAAGTTACACAAGCCTAAACTGCCTGTGAAATTACAGTGTAATACAAGCTGTTTACCTCACTTTTTAAGAAGTACCCCTGTCAGTCTGTAGCACCTCGTTTTGTTAGGAAAAACATCAAGCCTGTTGGAAAGCATTGTGTAGATTTTTCTGATTTGCTTGTTCAGGTGCCTTCCTTCCCTGCTTAAAAGTTGGGGTAGAATTGGCTGTGTCTGAAATAGTTGCAGGGTGCAGGTAAAGTTCTTGAGAAACTTTATGAAGAGCCAAACATTCAAGAAGGCATGTACTACAAACAGAAGTAGTCCTTTTTTACCAATGTTAAAAAAGACAAAATTCAGAAACAAAGTTTGTGCAAGCAAACTTTTATTTTTCTAGATTTCACTGGAAAAGTTAATATAGCTGGTGTCTCAAAGGAGACAGATGGTTAGGTGTGTTTTAAAAAAGTGCAGAAAAGATAGTTCTTGATATATTTTTTACAAATTGTTAATATAGAACAGATACCTAATGAACTCTAACTTTTGTTAGGAGTAGCATATGTCTTGAAGGAAGTAAGGCATAAAACTACTGAGAAGACTATTACAAGGCATGCAATAATAAGTCTCACACTTACTTCTTGGTGTGTAGGTGGCATCATAAATTATGTAAACACCATTTTTCAAGCTAATGAGCAAGATTCCTTTTACTCCAGTCAAGGCAGTATTTGATTTCCTGATCCAGTCTGTGCATCTGGTATCTTAAGTCCCTTGTTACTTGAAGGAAGCCTGTGTTTTCTAGCAGTTGTATGTAGAATGATGCAAAACACAGTCAATTTCCCTCTCCACTTACTGGGGCTTGGGTTTTTTGCTGTTGCTTAAGGAAACGTGCTTCATCAGCAGCTTGCCTGCTTAAGGGTGCAGAATAACTTTTTCACTTTTTGGCCCTGCATGCTCAGTCTAAAAATGTTTATGTCTTTGTGTTCATGCTTCAAGTAAAGTAAATGCTATATTTATGATCTGTGCAGTGTTGTAGGATACTTGATTTTGTAAGCAGCTGTGGAAAATTCACTGGATTAGTGGAAGTAATGGCTTTAGATCTTTTCAGTATATCTAAAATGGTTTTGTGTGTGAAGAATAAAACACCCCTAATGACTGATCACAGACCTACACTTGGAGTACTCAGGGAAAGAAACTCCACTGTAATGCTGTCAGATGGATTAAGGTCTTGTTTAGTTTATGATTGTGCTTCAAGTGATGCTCATAGCTTAAGGCAGGGAGACAGCATAAGGAGTGAGCATCAGCTTCAGGATGAGGGAGCACTGTGGTGACAAACAGGTGTAAAAAACCCACCTAATTTAGAGATGTTTAAAAGCTTAATCTAACAATTAAGATTGAGAATAATGTGTGTGTTGTTTTTTTTTTCATTCACAGTTCTTTTTCTTTGCTTTGTTTTTCCAGAGAAGTCATGGAAAAAGATGCTAAAGACTATGCAGATTCCATTCATGCAATATTTGTAGAGACAAGTGCGAAAAATGCAATAAACATTAATGAACTCTTTATAGAAATTAGTAAGTATTTAAACAGTAAATGTGCTTTTATCTAAAAAATGTTCAAGTAGAGATTTGATTACTGTATTAATTTTTTCATACTATATAAGTAAGGAATACTGACTTAAATGTGTTACAATTAGACATGAATACAAACTGCAAAATGAGTTGTGTTTTCTTCTGGTCATCTAATGACCTCTAAATATTCCTTCTAGAGATTAAGCCTACTGTGATGCCGCTGGATAAATAGCAAGCAGGATGCTCATGTCAGAAGTCAGTGTCATCTTACTCTATCTGTTGTTTCAATTAGTACTTCCAAGGTTATGGAAGGAAAAGGAAATGTCATGAATATACAAACTTTTTACAGCTGAGAGAATTAAGTTCTCACTCTTAGTGTTTATACATGGTCTAAAGAGGTGCATTTTCAAAACTACAAGAGTTCATAAATACCAGATTACTGCCTAGGAAACAGCAACTATTGTGTATAGATTTTCCATCATTTTTTTTGTGATGCCTTAGGTTTTTAAATTAAATTGCAATCTACAAATCTCTTCCATCTCGTTCATGATGGGGATGTCAATGATGGGTTTTTTGTGTGAATAAGCAGCAGACAGTGTTCCACTGTGAATGCCATACAATATTATTTGCAGGATACATTTCAGACAGTTGCACCAATATACAGGTATTTCTGCTGTGTGCAGGAAGGGAACACGCAGCGATCCATTTTTCTGTGTGCTGCAGTTTAGCTTTGAATAACTACAGACATTAGACTTCAGAAAAAATAGGGTTCTTACAGGCAGTTGAATATATTGAAGCTGATGGAAAAAGTAGATTGGCTTCCTGACTTACTTTGTTGCTCTCTAAAATTGGTCTTGGAAAAAAAATATAGGAAAAATATCATAAAGCTACTTGGAAAGAAAACTGACTCTACCCTTCTGTGTGTGGAACCATACCTCTTACAGACGTGGTGTAGACTCTTAACTGCATCTCATAACTGATTCTGCAGGAGTATTGCATTAATGACATTATGACTGTCACAGACTGAATGCTTAGAATTAGTTTCAAGTATAATTTTTGCTATAACTTTTTTCTCCCTCCTTGTAGGTCGCAGAATTCCATCAACTGACACCAACCCCCCGTCTAGTGGTAAGGGCTTCAAACTTAGAAGACAGCCATCAGTGACAAAGCGCAGCTGCTGTTGACTGATCCCTTAGAAAATCAGACTTGTTTATACAGTAGGTGGTCTTGGAAGCTAATAGTTCACGTTGGGTTTATATTATCAGTCTTAGATCTCTATCTGCTGGTGTTCATACACCTGAGGTCCTGGGAAAATGGACCAGTTCACCTGACATCTGTACACTCGCAGAAAAGACTGCAGTCGTGATGTCAGCCTGTTTACTACAAAATGTTTAGTATCTCTTGCATTCAAAGGGAATCCATCATCACTTTTTGGCCTTGCTTGAAAGGGAGGTGACTATATGGATGGTTGAACTGAAATGTTTAATAGTTTTGTAATCAAGATGTTAAGGGTTTTTTGTAAAAAGGGAATTGAGCACTTTTGTGGGACTTAAGGGTGGGAGAAGTCTGGAAGTTAGATGTCATTTCTTCCTTTTCTTCAGTGAGCCTTATTTTAAATTTAATTGTAGCTAATCCAAAGTATGATGGAACAGTTGATGTCAGGTGGCTACAAAATAAGCAACTGAAGATAAGTAATAGGCAAATCAGTCCATCCAGTCCCCAAATCCCATTTGCACTTTTTATTTAAAGACTATATGCACCAGGGGTGGGGACACAAGCAACAGATCTTAAACCACAGACAATCTTTTTTTTTCATGCTGACTTTAATCACTTTAAGGCAAACTGATATGCTTATAAGCATCTTTTTAATTCCTACAAAGATTCAAATATTAAGATGTTGGTTGAAGAAAACCTAGTTGTTCTGACTAAATTAAGTGGTTACTGACTAAAACCAGATGCTGCCAATGGTTCTGATAAGACCTAGAAGTCTTTGAGAAAGCTTTCAGTTGCTTGGTGTGTGTAAAGTTGTTTGTTATATTTATGAGACCACTGTTTAAAGTATTATAAATTATGTAAAAAACAAAAAAATTAAAAAAAGCAATCTTACACACTCCTTCCATTCCACACCTATGGATAAACTCATGGGGAGTCTTCAGCAGGTTTGGGTTTTTTTTTCTGCATTTTTTAGGTGTTGTCATTGAGTTAATCTAGAAACAGACTGAATTGTTTCAGTCACGTTTGAAGGGGCCAATAGAGAATGCTGTTGGCACAGCATGAGGTCTGTCTGTGCAAGTTTTCATCTGTGGTACACACAGTCTTGAATGTTTGGGGCACAAAAATACAAATAGGAAGCAACCTTAGGACATGTGGTAATGTAGATCATTACCTCTTGTTTCCTAGGATTTTTCATCTGTGAGTTCTTAGAAAAATTGATGTTTTGGTTTTAGTACGCTTTCAATTAAACTGTAGGCTGACCATACAAGCTTCTGCTATTTTATTTATTTTTACTTTGTTTCCTGATAGCACTAGTGAGAGCTTAACAGACCTGAACATATGCTAAAATGCACTCTTAAGCATTAGTACCGAAGTGAGATCATGTTGAGGTTGCTTATTCTTTCTTTGTAATTTGGTTTTCTGTCATCTCAAGTATTTTCCTCTGAAGGAAACATAGAAAAGTTTGTAAGAACAAAAGGACTTGTACTTGAGATTAGTTTATGTTAGTGAAAATTCTTGTAGAACTATTCTGGAGCAAAACAGGGAAACTATTACAATGGTTGGAATGTTTGAATGGAATTTGGCAACAGTGTTTTTATCATACCTTTTATTTACACTGTCTTGTCAGTTATGCCACCTTTGCTACAGTAGCACAGGCTGTGTGCTTACAGAGAACCCAGGAAGTATATCTTCTTCAAACAAAGGCTGTTTGAAACCCTTTAGAGACATTGGTATTTAACAAAGCATCTCATAATAATGAGACAGGTATGTGTTTGGTGTTCAGCCTGATGTGTGACATATTTCTCTTTTGTCAATCAAAGCAAGTAAATTACGAACCAAAAACTTGAGTACTCCTACAAAATGCTTGACAAAAACAAAATCAGTGAAGAAGAATGGAGAAAGCTTGCTCTTGAACGTATTTTTAACTATGATAAAGAAGCTAAATGTAGATCTTGGCAATTAAATGTAGAACTTTTATGGTTATGGAAATCCCTTTTTTCTTTGAAGTCTCTCAACTCTCACAGCAATTATTATTTTTTTTTAATAAATTGTGTGGTTATCTAATTTAACCAGGTTTTTAAAAATACTGTGTTCAGTGCTTCAGAAGTCTAATCTAGACCCAAGATAACAGTTACTTTAGTATCTTCACCGTGATATGGAAAATACTGCTTTTATTAAAGTTGGTTAGTAATAAACCTAGAAATTCTTGAACTTGGAAGGATCATAGTAAGAGAAGGAAAGTCTCAGATACTGGAAATATCTTTCATGTAGAAAAGAATTTCTCACATTATTGCCTGTTAGTGTGTGGTAAAAATGGATTTTAAATTTGTTTTTCAGCAAGATAACAATTGTTTAATAGCATTTATCCAAGGTTTATTGACTTGGGAAGGAAACAGTGGACTCTAGGCAAGACTGGGAGATCAGGAGAGATACAGATATATTAGCAAGTCTTTATGACCTGTTTTCTGATCTGTCCTCACTTATTTACTATACACCAAAATTGGATGTTAAAAACAAATGATCAACAATACTCACCCCAGAACACCATAAAGAAGCTGCAACAGTCTGGCCCTTCTCAAATGCTGCTAAGTCTTAATGCTGCAGACTCTCCTGTTTTAGACTTAGTGTCTCCTGTTTTAGTCTTAGTGGAATGCCAGAATACTTCATATCCTTTTTGCAGTTCTGATCCTGAATTAGTGCAGTTAATGAAAACATGGAAATAGCCAGTGTTGCAGATTTGTCTGGACTACAAACGCTGCTGAAGTGAGGCTGCTTTTAAAACATGCCTATCTAAAATGACAGACTGTTGAAGTAAGTTAGTTCTGTGCCAAGATAAGTGTTTATTGATCAGTTGGCCCTAGCTGAAAGCTGGAATGCAGTCTTCCCTGGATGAAAGGCAAGTGTTCATTGTTTCATTTTTTGTGGGAGAAAAAATGGTTTCTTCTATATTAATAATTTGTTAGGCCATCTACTTTCACCTTGCACTAGGTCTGCTGAAATCAGTTACATTTTGCCCTAATGTAGCTTCTGTGTTTGGAGATATATTAGCCTTTGGGTGTTTGGAGTGCAGATTACCAAGCATTCCAGCTAATTTTTAATATTTTTTTTCCTGTTAAACTGTTGAAAAAGCTCAGGACTGAAGTTTTATCCCACCATGCCTTTCTGTTTAATGAGTAGAGCTCATCATAGAAACTAGACTTTCAGATACTCAAAGGAAATTAATTCCTTGTGCAACAAGGTTGGAAGGGTAAAGCTTCATGCATGTAAAAGATGTTAACGAGGTGTGTGTCATACCACTGATCCAGAGCATTGTGTAACTGACAAAATAGGACTGTTGCCAACCTCTAAACACCGGTTCTTTTCAATGAAAGATATAAACTTGTACAAAAATACCATTTGACAAATGTCTGTTTCTTGAGCTTTGGAGCACCTTAAATGTGCTCCCCAGCTTTTGGAGGGTGTCTTCATCTGACCCTCTAAATTACAGCAGTACCTTAGCTGTCTTGCTGGGCTCTTGATGTGTGTTGTAGGTAGTTTTGTAGTGTTTTACATACATGCTGAAGATTAGCATACTGAAAGACCCAGACAGTTGAAATGTGGAAACTTATGTTTAATAACATAATCATCTAGTGATCAGACTACTAAAAATCTTTTAATGTGCTTTGCAGAGTTCTAAGACAATTCTCACAACCTTTGCTATTCCCAAGAAGGGAAAGTTTTAATTTATGATATTAGATCCATGTTGAAACAAAACACATTTCTGCACTTCAAATTGCTGGTGACATCAGTGAGAACCTTTCCCTAAGTGATATAGGGTCAGATAGTAAATAGTTTAGAGGGGTATTTTATAAAGACTTGAGTCTTTAGTGTACTTGATGCCAATATAATACTACCAGCCTGCCCAATAAAAATTTACATGCTTGGGAAGAGGGCAAGAGGTGAGGAAGCAAAGCCTGATTTGGAAGTTGAATCCTTTAGCCTGGTTGAGAGGTGGGATTCAGCAGGACCTGTCATGTTTAAAGCTTCATTTTAATTATCAAAAAGTACTTCAGGCTGTGTATCTTGAATGGTGTGAAAGTTGGCCTCAGGATCGTTACAATGTTAATCCAGCATTATTCCTTAACATGAGTATTAATTTCCAGTATGATATATTGAGGATTAGTTGGAAAAGGAAGCTGTATCGGTGATGTTTGAATGACTTTGTTGTGAAGCAGTATTTAATGTTTATTAAGGATGGTGTAGTCTATTTGTGGTGTGCTGTGTCAGCAATCTGCAAAGACTATCTTGGGAATTGATGATTTACAGGACAGAAGCTGTCTGAACTGTGTAGCTGTCACCCTGTAGTGAACCTGACTTTTAAGCACAAATAGCTACATAAAAGTAGAAAAAAAAATCTCAAATGTGAGGAGAATCTGAATAATTCACAGACTTTAATTTCTATATTGCATATTCATTTTCTAAAAACCTGAATGTATCTCTTAAACATTTTTATTTTCTAAAAAAGACTCTTCTCATCCTGGATGAAGGAATGAAGGACAAACTTGACTTTTATAGCAGGAAGTTGTGCTGTGTGTCGGTTACTTGAGGTGCAGGAGGACTGTGTGCTTGGAATGAGGCTTCTAAAAAAATTTGCACAAAATTCTGTGAGGAAAACCGTTAATTTTATGTTGAGCTCACATTCCTAGTAATGGATCACAGTCCTAGTAATGGTAGGTGGCAGAAGATGTATAGAAATAAGATGTCGGTGAGAATTAACTAATGTAAGCTAGAAATATAGGTTTTTATAGTAGGAAAAAAAAAAGGCATGTCACCTGTCCTTTTCAGAGTAGTGTAGCTCCAGCTTGTCAAAAGAAATATGCTTGAAACCAAATCTTTGTTTTGGATAAAAGAATTCAGGTGCCAAAATATATTTCCTTAAAATTATTAAGCTTTCTGACACTGGTGCTCATTTCTGAAAAATTCCTTCTGATGTTCTGGAGGTCTCAAGTTTGAATGAGAACCATTTCTTGGACACCATGCCTTGGAAAAATCAAACATTACCAAAATTTATCCATGAAGTGTCACAGATACCAAATCTTTCAATGGACATAACCCCCATGAAACCCAAGAATACTGATGGGCTCATTCTCTGACATGTCATAACAATCCTAGGGTCAGCTTTTTCCTCCTTTCCTCCCACTAGTTTTTCACCTCACCCCACCCTGAATTTTTAGCATAGTGCTGTTGTGGTGTATGTGCTATAAACAGCTATTTAAAAATACTTAGAAAAGTTCTAGTGGCTTGAAGTTATTTGGTGCTTCCTATTTTACATGGAAAATGAAGGCCGTAGGCTGGTTTGGCCCTGAAAAACTGGGACAGCATTTGCTGAAACTGTTCTTAGTCCAGAATAAAGACTTCTGAAAAGAAACAGTTTTGCTTTTCCCATTACAATGTCCTGCAAGTTAGGGCTCTTCATTCCTTTTTAAAACACTAAAAACGAATTTTAGTCAAGTTGCTGGTTACCTCGGTAAAGCTACTTTTCTTTTAAGAGGGTTGTGAGTGTTTTGCTTCACTTAGGTTACTTTCTTCACACGTGTATTATTGAACAAACCAACTGCTACTTCAGGTGTTTAAGGATACAGGCCACTCCTGCCATGCTCCTCATGGGTGAGGGTGATCCTCCATCCAGGTGTTGCACTTGGATATGCTGTAACTCATGACACCTAGATAGGTTCACGGCTACTTTCTTGCCTCATGTTGCAGTATGTGTTTGCTATAAAATCCATTATGTTTTCTTGACAATTTGTTCTTTATTCCCTTATGGGATTTAGTGAAGAATAGGTGTCTTTTTCTCCTAAAAGGTTCTAGAAACACCTGTCACAGTGGCAGGTGCTTGCAAACAAAATGGTAATTCAGTGGTATGGCCTCATTCAGCTGATATGAAAACATAGCAGCCCAGGCACGTACCACTGCGTTTTATAACATGTAACGAAGGCTAAAAGCACATTCACCTGGGGGAACAAATTACTATAAGCCTTTAGTAACATGATGTAAACTCTTATGTATTATTGCTTCCTTTTTTACTTTGTATTTCCAAACATTGCATATCCAACACTGAAATTGTGACACAGTGACTTGGTTTATGACACAGAAATGGATTGCATTTCTGTAGCTGTAAGACACTTAAAACTTCCTGACAATCCTCTCCCTTGTATTCCCTGCTCCCAGTATAATGAAGAAAGAAATAATTTTGAAGCTTTCTTCTAAACAAGAAGCTCTGCATTTGTGTATTCAGGGCACAAAAACAACCTGATATGCATATAGCTCTTGCAGCATAATAGATGTTTGCCTGTAAAATTAAGCGTAAAGGTTAACCTTTGTTTCAGCAATTCTTGTCCCTCTTAAGAATGTTCTGCCTTTTCATTGTAGGATTGGGTTAACCTGTCACAAAGGTTGAAAGGTCTGTGCCTTCTTATTATAGTATCTCTTATTAAAACAAACTTAAGCCGCTCAAAGTTACAGAGCACTTGCAGCACTGTAAACTGCACAAATTTACAACCATTGCTTCACTGCATGAAATGTAGTCAGATTACTAGTGATGAAATATTGTAGTGATGAATTCCCAAGCTTATGAATGTTTTGAGACTTTTTTTTTTAGTCTTCTCTTGGGCTGGTCCTAAGAGTGTGTACAGGTTTGTCTGTATTGTTGGTTTGTAGATGCTAATGAAGAAAAACAGGCTTTTGTTCTCTCCTTTTTGTTTGAATTGTTACACTCCTGTATAGTACATAGAATGCAAATAAAGAAATGTTGATTTGGCATAATGTAAGCAGCCTTTTCAGCTTAAGCATTCATAATAAACTTTTATAGTGTAATAACATGCTAAATCACTACCAGTCTGATGTATTGTGCAAAAAAAAAGGTGTAAACATTTTATTAATAAAACAGCTTTGTTTATATATGTGCTGTCTTGGTTTATGAATGCTTCCAAAATTCTTAATAGCTTAAAATAGTCTCTATAGTAGAAAGCAATACAGAAATGAATCTAAGTAACAATTCCAATAGCAGTTTTTCAAAAGTACCCATTACTGGTCATTGGGAAACTGCAGGTTTTCCCTGGTTTGTGTATACACAAAGGCAGAGGATGTACAAAGATAAAGAAGAGATGGGGACAGAGAGGATGCAGCTTGTGTGTAATGCCTCATTTCTTCGCAGCATGATGCCTGAGAAACCACAGGCCACACACAATCTTGTCAACCTGTTCAGGGCCTGACAAATTTAACCAGGGTCAAGTTATTTAATATGTTGGGTTTAGCTTAGACTGCACAAAATGTAAAATTCTTCACTGCTCAGGCCAAGTTTCTGTCAATCAAAACCGTAAAGTGCTTTTAGTATCTGCACAGTGTTGTGGGGGCCTGTCATGCTGGGAAGGGTTCCTTTCTTACTCATGCAGCGAGCTGGTTGCTCTGCTTTTAAACCACTGTTTTGGTGGTTATGTAAAGAACAAGCAAAAAAAAAGAGTTGGCTGCAGTTACCTTGTATTATGTGATGCTTAAAAGGTTTTATGTTCTTGTTTTGATATGTGATGCAAGTCTAGCATTCAGTTTATAGCCTTCAAAAGCATAAATAAGCACACAAAAATAATCCTGTTTCTGATACTGCTATTTCACCTGAAAATGTTGGATACAACTCTCTAAGTGAGCTGGCTGTAGTTCACATGCAGGAAATGTGTACTGACATTTTGTGAACCAAAACCTGGAATAAGTTAAACATGTTGTTCAATACTTGCTATTTTTTTAGGTTTTTTTTTTAGATGTGCATAAATTGCTTCTGAATAATGTCAGATATGTTTGCATAAAGGGGTATGAATATGCATCAGAAAACATAACAAGGGTAAGCACAGGAATGTGGTGGAATAGCAAGAAAAACACATTTACATGTGTTTGCATAGGGAATATAGATAACAAAATGCAAACTACCAAACTTGCATACACGCAAGATGAGAATGTTTTACTTGGATGAAGTTTTTCATTGCTTCTAAGGTAAAAGTTGTTGTGCCAGATGAAACTGTTCTTTAAAACTGTGCCAGTACAGAGCTCTAGGGTGCTCCCCAGTTTCCCTGTTGTGTTCATCTCTATTTTCCTATCAATTAAAAACCCACCCAGGCAACAAGTCACCTTCTCATCTTGTCATGGCTGAACTGTTAGTAAACTGAAGGTGGTTTTGTGTAATTGATGTAGTATTGCAAATGGCCTTCATGCATGCCTGTTTAGATGACAGCTGTGCAATATTAAAAGTGCATTATTTACACAAAAATAAAGACTGACGATCTACATTCACTAGAGTTTGTAAATTTTCCACTTAATGTGCTTTATAAGAACTTCAGCCTGGATGAAAATGTGGGTGAGTCCTTCAAATACAGGCAGGTAAGTTCAGAGCTGCCAGCTGCGGTAAGGTGATACACCTTGGCAAACCTTTCAGATGTGGATCATCAGAATGCTTGAGGGTGTACTTTGTACTGCTTTTGGGAAAAGCAGAACTTGGAAAGAGGTTGGGAGCAACAAACAGTTCTTTAGGGAGTTTTGTTATGCATAACTGTATGTTGTATAAAGTTTACTCTGTTTTATTTCTCACAGTTTCCAGTTAACCTGCAGCTTGTCTTGTCTACTGATTACTAGACCGAGAATGCTACATGCTCAGTCAATCTGTTTATAAAAAAAAAAACAAACAAAAAACCCACAAACCTGAGAGATACACGAAAGAAGATAACCTTTCCCAAAAAGCAGCCAAGCAAAGCTCTACCCTGAAATGTAAGTGAACTCAATTGTTTGAGATCTAGTAAGATGCTATGATGTAACCTGCACTTTATGGTATAAACCCTCACAAGTAGCAAAACCAATAAACTGAGGATATCCCAGCCTCCAAATCTAATTAACTAAGCAAAGTAGAATAATGGATCTGGAAAAAAACCCCACCCCTTTGTGACATGAAACAACCATCTCTCTCAGAGAGATAAGGAATGTAAGGGAGAGCAGCAGTGCATTATCTGAGCGTGTTGCTCTATGTTGCTGAAACTTCTAAAAGCTGGTCCTGGTGTGTTGGTTTGGAGGAGTTAGCAGGTTTTACTTGCTGTATGCAAAACTAAGAGCAACATTAAACATACATAGGAGTGTTGTTTGTTTTGGCAAGGAATGAAAGACATCTCGGAACAAAAACACGAGATGAAACAGGATCAGAGGTGTTGAAGCAGACCAGCTGAAAAGCAGGGACCAGAGGAGCTGAAGTGTTGAGATGTGGTATAAATACTGCAGATGTGCTTGAACCTCGACTGTCATCCTGTTCAGTGCTGTTACTTTTAACAGACATCTCTCACTTGCCTTTGCTTTTATTGCCAGAAATCAGAATAACCCCTGTGTTAGAGTTGCAGATCTCTCTACGTACACATTTATAGCAATTGTGAAGCAAAACAACATTGCTGATACAATGAGGGTGACGTAAGCTGCACCACACACATAATTATGATAACATGAATTTTCAATTTTATCATATTTTTATTCACCTCTTACCCGTTTGCTAATCAGCCCTAGTAGAACTTACTCAACTCTGCTTTGGGTAGCTACTCTTTGGAGACTGAGTGATAGCAAGAACATTTTTATCTCTGCAAATAGTAACTCCTCGTGAAGTTCTGCATGGCTGAAGTCCAGCTGCCAAACAAATACATTTTTGGAGCATATAAACTACCATTTTTTAAGACTAGTGTGTTCTGTTTATAATGCTGTTAGCCCTGCTGAATTTGACAGGGATCAGTAATACTTTGTAAATTCTTAGGAATTCTTAAGAGTATTTAAAACAACCTGAGAAGAAAGGGGAGAAGAAAACAAAGTTTACTGATATTGTAACTGTACTGGCCTATGGCTATTAATAAAGCCGTGTTTTATATTAACCATCTTACAACTTAACAAAGTAAATCATGCTATTTGGACTTAAAAACCAACACAGCAACAGCCCTAAGCCAACAATAACAAAAATCCAAGACCTTGGATACAATTTACTTGAAAAGGGAAATGTCTTCAACTCCCAAAGATTACCTGACAGCCTGTTTTTATTTCTTAAAAAGTTACTTTTTCCTGTAGCTTGGTGTCAGTTGCCAGGCTTTGCTTGGCATGGCCCTGCTCCGCTCTCCATAGCGCGATGGCCCCAGGCCCGCCGAGCAGGAGCTCCTTGCCCTGAGTGCGTTTCCCTTTCCCGGCTCTAAGGGAAGATGCCCGGCGGTGCGGGGAGGGCAGCCCTGGGGCCGTTCGGACCTCGCTCTGCAGAGTCAAGGCCTAAAATAACAGGCTGCCACTCGATCGTGAGACACTTATCACCGTTTTCAGAGATGATTAAACTTCATTACAGCATTAAACCTCTTTCTCTCCCGTGACGCTGCAGCCGTCGGAGCTAGCTCGACCCCAACGGGAAGCCGAAGGAGGGGGTGAGGAGCTGCGTGTGCGTGTCACCCCCGGCCCTGCCTCCGCCAGAAGCCAGGGCGGGCCGCGCCGCGCACGGAGCCGGGGGGCGGCCGGGCCCTCAACCGCGGCGGTGCCGGCGGCAGACGTCAGCCGCAGCCTCTCTCTGGGCCCCGCCGTGCTGCATCGCCCCGCCCCCGTCCCGCCTCCCGCCC